>JAUFNR010000584.1:0-15000 GCA_031216915.1 Pictodentalium vernedei
GCAGTGAAATGTTATCGTAAGGTTTCCCTGCCCTCGTTTGGATATTAATGTCAAAGATTCAAGTAGTTTCCGTCAATGTGGCGAAACATGCACCACGATCGACTTTAACTATTTGTTTAGGTATTAGTGAATTAGTTTACAAGGAATGTGTTACTGTTCGAGTGGTTCGGGTGTTTACAAAGTATGTGTGTTTTGGAGGGGGGGGGGGGGGGTAGGAGTGATGTGAATCGGTAAAAAACGGGAAATGGCTTAAAAATGTCAAAAAATCCAAAGCAAGCTATCTTTTTCTATTTTTTTTCGCTATGCAACATACTAAAATTTCATGAAAATCGGACGTAATTTAATCTTAGTGACGTTGACGTGAATTACGTCACCCGAAAAATCGGCCCTAAGCGTTGAGAATTTCCCAGGTCCCAGGCATGACATATTTAAATATGGCTTTTGTTGGAGTTAATATTTCCGAAATTTGAAGGAGGAAGGTCTGAGAGGGGAGTTGATATTAAAAGATCAAGAGAAATGCCTGAATTGGGCATTGTTTCGGATAAGGGCAAAGAATTAAAAACTTAAAAACGGAAGCCAACCATGAGAACTAGAAATAAAGGTCCATAAATGCGGCAAATCTGTCAGAATCGGAGAATGGAAACTACCCTTAACCGTGGTTGACAAAAAAAGCTAACGACCACAGTAAGTCATTTTACCCTCGCTGAATGACTCAAGTTTTTTGAAATGCTGGATTAAGTTAGTCATAGTGCCTTTATTGATTTGGGGGACTTACAAACGACCTGTGGGGAAGATTGTGTCTGCATCCATCCTAAGATCATCATCTTTGTACTTGCATTCTGATTAAAATGATATATTGCTCACTCGCTATGCGAGGGCGTTACCACGGTGTGTTGGCAATGTACCAGAAATGCGATTCTGCGGTGGAAGAAATTGTCTGTTTTGACAAGAGTGCCTCATAAAACGGATAATTAACTTATCAATGAATAGTGAAAAATGAACATTATTGTTTTTCTCATATTAATAGGTTATAATTCTATTCATTCGTGGCCATATAGTTCGGTTGTATGCAAGCAATCACTTTGGAGGGTTTTTGTTATTAGAAATCACACAGGCCGATCGTAAATCCCATATAATATTGTAAATTGTATCATCGTTCTTCCATCGTCACGGATAACGTGAATACGTTCAGGTAGCGCTTTTATTGTGCTACAGAATCGAGATATTCTTTATCGGCAGCGTGCGGACATTAGCCGAGAAAACTGAAAAATGTTGATGCCACGGGTGTACATCTTGGCGATCAACGTTCAGACGAATAGTGTACACCACGGCGCGAATTTCATTGCTGATATCTCGACTCAACGGTCTAAACTCAAACACCAGTCATTGTTTAGTTCGTTTGTTGTTTTTTATTGGGGTTTTACGTCGCTTTCAACAACTTTGACTATACCATGACGGTCATTTCCCACGTGAAGACAACACAATCCAGCGAAACCACTGGATGGCCAGACTAAATCCACCAACCACCTACAAGCAACTAACAGGCTCATCCACACAGCCATATCGATATACCAATAATACAATTATATATAATTTGGCATATCAGTAAATCGAGATGGCGATGTGGTCAGCCAGGACATTGCAGCTGTGCATTAACAACCAGTGGTGTATCTATTATACCCGGACACACGCGAGGCCCATTGGGGTAGTAGAACAGGTGCCGTTCATATTATTGACATCGTGATATCACTGTTTCAGTAGATGAAAACACTCATTAAAGAAGTGACATCGAGCTTCTAATTTTCCGCCCATAAGATGGTTGATGCCGCGTGCAATGGAATGGTAGGAGGGGTCATGTGAAATAACGATTCGGCCTGATTTGGCTAAATCGGGGATTGTTTCATAAAAAATCCAGATGTGTAACGCAGAGTTGTTGTTAACAAAGAATCGCTCACAAATAGAATTTTGAATATAAATGAATAACGACGTGTACGAAGAATAAGTCTATTGTGGCGTATCGCGGAGGAATCATCAGGCTACGCAGAGATGGGTGTCCGTAAATAATTCGACTCATCAGAAATGGCACAACACTGTAAGATGAACCCATAAATAATATTGAAGTCGTAAGATCCTAAATGGGTGTGATTGATAAAGCAACAGAGAAGTCGGTAGGGCCATCGCGATCCTGGTCGGAAATTGCCTAATATTACTGAGTTTTTTTTCGGAAGGCGGGAGTTACGCTGAACTCTGATTAAACGATTCGATTGCGATCATTCCATTTGTGTGTTGTTTATCCCTTTACCCAACGCAGACAATTTCAAAATTTATTATTTTAAATATCATTTTTTAAATTTTTTAAAAAAAATTGAACAAAACCATATCATGTGACCCCTCTTTGGAACGAGCTCGATGAGCTCGTTCCAAAGAGCGGTCACATGATATTGTTTTGTTGAAATTTTTAGAAATATAATATTTTTGCAGCTGCTGAATTTGCATATTACGCGGGCGATGCGGGAGATTCGTTGGTTAAAGGGTTAAGAACGGTGATATGCCAATGCCCAGTTTGTTGGTTCTTTTTATCGGAGTACTTTGGAGAGACTACTTCTACTGGAGGCCTTTGATCGAACGAAAATAACTGGAACTTGCATTGTATTTATGAACCTGCCTGTCTAGTCCTATTATAACGACTATTAAATCACAGCTGGTCGCAGGGGTGACCAATTTCGGTGTTTTTTCTTATCGAGAGTTGAATGACTCGAAGTTTAGACAACAGTATATTTTCGGGAAGGTTGAGACGTTGACAGACCTTCGTGTGAGCGATTTCAGTGAAATCAGAAAAAGAAACTGATACGATATGCATAACGTCATAATAACGTTATGAATGTATAACGTCACGTGGGTGGGTGGGATACATCTGTCTCTCCCTGCTATCTCACCCGGCACACACGTATGTTACACATGCAGTGGAGGGAGAAAGATGTATCCCACCCCACCCACGTGACGTTATACATTTATAACGTTATTATGTCGTTATACATATCGTATCAGTTTCTTGCTACCAACTAATTCATATTGACGTCATCAGAATGCCGTGTGATCAAAGTTTGATGCTCTAAAGCCCTTTAAAACCCAAGATGCCACCGTTCCTAATCGATTTCGTGGTATATACCTTTGGTATATACATAACTTGTGCATGCTCTTTCCGATGGTGTCATTAGTTTTTCAAAACAACGAATACAAAATGAGTTGATTATATCAGCACGTGACCGCCGATTAACTCTGGCTAACGTAACCGCTGTATGGTGGGGGAGAAAAATAACCCTTGATGGGTACGGGTGTGGGATGGGAAAATCTCACCCTCGGGACAAGATATTTGGTCCAGACACTCGGCAAGCCTCGTGTCTGGCCAAATATCTTGCCCTCGGGTGAGATTTTCCCATCCGACACCCGTACCCATCAGGGATTATAATATTCCATCGGCTTTCATCATCAGGAAACACAAATTCCTTAAGTATTAAAGTGAAATTGGTCTGTTACTAAATTCCTAAAACATCTGAATATCGCGGGTAATATATTGTAGGGCATTGAGAGAATTCGAAATTCGGTTCGAATTGAAATGGTCCTGATGATTTGATTCAGTTCGATTTGATTTCAGTCGTGCTGGTTCAGAAATTTTTGAATCGACGAAATGTTTTCAAAATCCTTCCTAGTGTCTCCTATCCAACGCATCATCTACAGTTAAAACTAGAAGTCCTGTTATGAAATGCGCACAAATAGCACGTCAATTGCGCGTTAATCTACGCGTTATGACCATAGTAAGGCTATCAAATTCTGTACATATGGCATGTGCACAAGCAATGTTTCAGCCAATGGATCTCCTGGTAACCCGGGGGTCCATTGGCAGAAACGTTGCCTGTGTTTGCTATGAGTAACCAGGGGAACCTGCTGTGCTTTGGATGCCATTCTTTGTGGCAATGGCGCGCCATTCCTACGCGCAATTAAGCCGCGATAAGCGCACAGTTCGTGCTAGGACTTCTAGTTTTAAGTGTACATTCAGGTGTCCCGTACATGGGACCTGATGATAAAAGAAGAGCGATCATAATTAGCCATTATGCTGAAATATGCGACCTTAAACACCATTAAATAAATAAAATAAATAAATAAATAAATAGATAAATGAAGAGTTTCACCCTTTACCCAACGCAGGCGATTTCAAAATTTATTATTTTGAATATCATTTTTTAAATTTAAAAAAAAAAAATCAACAAAACCATATCATGTGACCCCTCTTTGGAACGAGCTTGACGAACTCGTTCCAAAGAGGGGTCACATGATATGGTTTTGTTGACATTTTTTAGAAAAATAATATTTTTTCAGCTGCTGAATTTGCATATTACGCGGGTGGGTGCGGGCGATTCGTAGGGTAAAGGATTAAGAAGATTTCGAATTCGAAATTACTATTAGCTTCTACCTCTACCTTAAACTACAAGCTTGTGCCATCACTTAGTAATCACTACACAGGACCCCGAGAAGCTTCGAAAAGTCAATTCGATTCGAAATGGCCACGGTGATTCGATTCGCGTCTCGCCGATTCGGAAAGTTTTGAATCTTCGAGATGTCTCAAATCTCGGCCTAGTGTCTCCTTTTGAACTCTTCGTCTATCATATCTCCTGTATAGGAGGGGGTGGGGGTGTCATGTACAGGAGGAGGAAGGGGCTGTTCTGTACAGGAAACCTGATGATGGAATAAGACTTCAAGGAGGTCCCCCTGCTGAAAATACTACTTCGATTCCGATCTTGGATGTTCCGTTTGTTTGTCCAAAACAGACGAGTTGCCGTTGAATAGAATATTTGAGTGGAGAATGTTTGTACGGTTGTGAGAATGTACAATGTTCACAAGTGGAAGTGTCCGTCGGATTCGATTCGTGAATTCATTCGACTCTATCCGAAATCGTCTGTATGATTTGGTTCAGATTCGATTCGAACCGAAATTTGAGACTACGGTCGCCGTGGTCAGGCCACTTTCCACGGGTGGGCAATATTTACAGGAACACAATAGCATTAGACCCCAAACACTTATAGTAGGAATAATCATCAACAATTTAATTAATGATGCATCGGGTACAGACTGGTGCTTCATTATTTAAAATGTTGGTGGTAATGATTTTTGTTACCTGGTAAACGCATGCGTGGACATCACTACCCACGTGTGGATTACGCCAGATCCACTGCGGCTGTACTGAATTGAACTCGTTACCTAACTGGTTGACCAAGGCCAAACAGCGCAATTCACAAAAAATGCTCGTCAAATTTGATTATTTTTGTCATTTTTTATACCCAAAACATAACCTATGATCCCCTCCTATGCACGAACTTGTCGAGCTCGTTCCATTTAGCGATCAAACGATGTGTTCTTGAGGCACAAATTAAAAGAAAATGTTTTTTTCAGGAAACTGTTTAGCAGGTACCTTCTGCTATTCAAGGCAAATAAATGATTAAGAAGCATAATTTTTCTACGCGTTTTGGTCAAAGTTGGCTCTCCCTAAAGCCTGACTTGAGTCAACCTATCTGGTCAATCTAAAACAGGGTTAATATTCCATTGGAGTTTCGTTTACCTTCCTATAACAATGAGAACAGATTGAACTTGCAGAAGTAGGATGGAGTGACCTTGACCTTTATTGTTTATTTGTCCAGTGTCCAGTGACTTCGTGGGGTACATGAAGGTTTATTTTTTAACCCTTTACCCAACGCAGACGATATTAAAATTTATTATTTTAAATATAATTTTCTCAAATGTTTCAAAAATATTCAACAAAACCATATCATGTGACCCCCTCATTAGACGAGCTCGTTCCAACGAGGGGTCACATGATATGGTTTTGTTAAAACATTTTGAAAACTAATATTTTTTCAACTGCTGAATTTGCATATTGCGCGGGCGGATGCGGCCGATTCGTTGAGTAAAGGGTTAAACTCGTTATGGTTAAAAGCTGCCTTTTTCACTTTACGAATAGGTCTTTGGGCTATGGGTAGAGTCTTATTGGAATTTTAACTCCAAGCAGCAAACCCCAGATCACGTTATCGTTAATTCATCACAATAACATACATGTGTTGCCAAGTGGGAATGCTTATCATGTCGGGTTATTTTAGTGGCAGAAGGTCTAGGATATATATAACAAAGCTCTTTCTAAACAAATTGATGTTTGTCGACAAAGGTATGTTCTGTAGCATACTTCTGGAAAAGGCACTTTGACTGCAAAACACCAATAGCGTGGAAACAATGATAGAAGAAATTACAATTTTCCAGTCGATAAACAACTTTCTTTGTTTTGAAGCTAAGATTGCCATTCTGCATAGGCAAGTAAATGTTTTGGTTTTATGTGGTGTATAAAGCTTTTGTGTCAATGAGTTTTGAAAAGCCACAAAGTATTCTTAAGAGCAATAAATAGATATACTTCCCTGTAGCTAGTTTCATATACAGAGAGGGTAGATGTTTTCATTGATTCGTTTTTCAATGCTGTGACAATACAATACACGTTTGTTGAACACTGGGTGTCGTTATTGAAACGCAGTGAGAGACATCAACCAACTGAGAGGTTCACGGTTCGATTCCCACCAGGGGTAACGGCACGGTGTCATTGTGCAAGGCACTTCATTCCGATGGCCCACGTTGGGGGTACTGTGACGCTGAGTGTCGTTCTTAAAACGCAGTTAGAGGCATCAAACTGAAAGGTCCACGGTTCGATTCCCGCTTGGGGTAACTGCGTTGTGTCATTGTGCAAGGCACTTCATTCCGATGGCCCACGTTGGGGGTAATGTGACGCTGAGTGTCGTTCTTAAAACGCAGTTAGAGGCATCAAACTGAATTCCCGCTAGGGGTAACTGCGTAGTGTCCTTGACTCCCTGTGCAAGTCACTTCATCCCGATGGCCCATGTGGGGGGGGGGGGGGGGGGGGCATGGTGACGTTGTGTTCTACGGTCAAGGTTTAAAATTCACGCGCAAATTAGAATCGGGTATCCCAAATCGATTCTCGCAGATTATTCATTTAACCCTTTGATATTTTTGTACGTCTTATGACGTACGAAATCAAACAGCGCGAACATACTTTGTACGTCTTATAACGTACGAAATCAAACAGCGCGTTGATACGTTGTGGTCATTTGTTTTGTTATTATTTTTCAATTTTTTAAAGTTTTAACCTCAATTCCTATTTCCTCCCGAATAGTGCTCAGTGACAACCGTTCAGCCAAATGTTATCGTAGTTGGGTCCTGCGAATATTCGAGATTCGATTCGATATCGATACCATACGTATGCTTCGAGATCGATCCCGAATCAGTCTCAGGTTTCGATTTTTTCGAATCTCTCGTACTAACTTCAATTTGTTACATTTCCAACAAAAATAGGATAAAACTGTCATTAGAAAATTCATTTATGTCGGCTCAATTCCTATTTATTTGAGTAATTGACAATGTTTAATTGTTAGGTAAGGTGTGAATTTGGCCCAGAACATTATCCATAGTTTTGGTTTTTGAAGGCTTAACTTGTTACTATTCACGTTCTTAAGAACGTGAATAGTAACAAGTTAGGCCTTCAAAAACTAAAACTATGGACAAGAGGCCTAGCTATTTCAGCGACGGTGCTACAGAGAATATTTAGTTATTGGTGTTCAAGGTGTTCACTCCGTCGCGTAAGGGTCATCACAGTGTTCCGTGACTTCCGTTTGATGCAAGTGTCTATTCAGATTCGATTCGGGATTCGATTCGATGTCGATATCAGAGACACAATTCGATTCGAGATTCGATTCGAAAAGAAATTTGTGATTCGCAGATCCCTATATCGTAGCTTAAAATACCAACATAATCCTGCTGTCAAGACTTCTTAACTGGTTGAGTGCTAGAAGCCACTATCCGGGCTTTCAAAAAATAATGAGGATACCAGAGCAAAAGCCAACACTTTCCTTGCTTATATTTCATATTCATTCAAACACAAATAATATTTTGTTTGTATAAATTTGTTTTATTACAAATGATTGGAGAGTTCCTGTGGGCACTCCCCAATAATTTGTAATAAAACAAGTTTTGAATAACAAATTCAGACCACCAAAAATAATCTATCCCTCAACCAGATAATCACTAATGTGAAAAATATCTTATTTGTACTTTCCGACGTGTGAAGTCGCATTTTGAAAAACGTTGATTAAACGCAATTCCCAGTGACGTTTGGACGTCAGGATAATTAAAGTCTCAAAGGGTTAATTCCTCTCGTAGATCCTAGTAGTGTCTTTATAGACTTTGACAATTGTCTTAATTTTGCTGCCACAATAAACTAGCACGGTGACTTAGCAGTGGTGTCTAGTGCAGTCGTGGCTACATATACAGGTAGCCAAGCCTTCACTGGAATCTACTGGGAGCGCGGTGGCTCAGTAGGTAGAGGTGCAGGCTGCAAGCCGAGAGGTCCTCGGTTCGAATCCCACCTGCGGCAACCGCGTTGTGTTCTTGGGCAAGACACTTCATCTCCATTGCCAGCGTGGGGGCACGATGGCGCCGTGTACTAAGGCGTACTGCACGTCGCTGGTGCGCAAGTCTTCAACCAATCTAACCCTGTCTGTGCTGCAGTGCGGAGTTACGATGTTGGGGAGCTAGCAGCTGCTCGTCGTTGCTCGGTGGTTCTCTCCGGGTACTCCGGCTTCCTCCACCCGTAAAACTGTCACGGTCATAATTAGCCATTGTGCATAAATATGTGACCTTAAACATCAATAAATAAATAAATACTGGAATCTACTGTCAACATACTGTGACTTACACCAGCAAAAGCCGGAAATTGGAGCAGTGCTGGTTTACTGTGGTAAACAAGCTATCTATTACTGGAAAAATAGGACCAGGTCTCCAATGCCTGGGATGGAAGTCATCTAAAATGGGTCACATGGGTATAAACGATTGGCTTTATCTCCATGTTGCGGCCACGATAAGCAGACGTGTATGACCGTAAACACCAATAAATAAATATATAAATTTAATAAATAAATAAATAAAAATAAATAAATAAATAAATAAATAAATAAATAAATAAATAAATAAAAGCCTTGATGCTGGAATATGTGTTCTTTATGTACATGTGAGATGAGAATCGCACCAAAATAGGAACTGGGTTCCTGAGGGTTTAACTGTCGTAAAAATATAAACAAGAGGTTTGTTGTTTTTTTTTTGTTATGGAATATATTCTGGTTGCCCACACAAGTGTATAACAGTACTGTAAAGTTATAAATTATTTAAGAATTTAAAAACGTTTCTCACCAAAGATCGCGAGAATGAAACCCGATTTTTGTGAATCCGGACAACTTTTAAGGGCTGTGCAAATTCAAGAACTTTAGAAAGGAAACGATTGACCACTGCGCACATATAGGTGTCAGTAAAACTAGAATATACAGTTAAAAGAAGAAGTCCTGTCATGAAATGTGCACAAATAGCACGTCGATCTGCGCGTTATTCTACGTGTTATGACCATGGTAAGGCTAACAAATTATGTACATATGGCCCGTGCACAAGCAATGTTTCAGCCAATGGACCTCCGGGTAACCCGGAGGTCCATTGGCAGAAACACTGCATGTGTTTCTATGAGTAACCAGGGGGACCTGTCGTGCTTCGTTCGGATGCCATTCGATATGACAATTGCGCGCAATTCCTACGCGCAATTAAGCTCAGATAAGCGTACAGTTCGTGACAGGACTTCTAGTTTTAACTGTACCGCTGATGTCATAAAATACATTTTTATCCCACCTGCGTTACGTCCGCTGTATAACGAATACCGCGCTTGAAACCAGCCTTTCTTGATAATGGCAACGTTAAGGCTTTGAACCCTGATGGTACGTTCCATCACTTGGTTGATTACATATTGGTTATTTGAGGGTGGACTAATTTACATTTTCAACCTGCAGCCTTGGGGCTGCACGTCGAAAATATTAATTAGTCTGCCACACGCAGTTAGGGGGGGGGGGGGGGGCAATCATTCACTTCATTACATTCAGGAGTAGTATAATTATAATCCTGGATCAGAAAAACGGACTTTCGGGTTGAAGGGTTACGAAAACAAGGACTGTGTAATGGTATCGTGAATAGAACGAATTCCACTACTTCATTCGATAAAACATTGAAAGATACACTAACAGCATGCAGTTCGGTACCGCCATGTAAATTATGCCTTACGCCAACTAATTACGACTAAAGCTATACGCAACATCACTACTTTTTCTTTTTCTTCCTCGAAGTAGAAACAAGTTGTCGTCAAATTCGTCAATCATTATTATATCCGTTATGCCAGCAGGGATGTGGCTAGAGGGTTTCAGCTGGGGGGGGGGGGGGGGGGCATCGGTGTAAATTCCAACTGTGAGTGGTTTCGATAGGTGGTTGCACTACAGAGCTGGGTTGTATCTTTTAATCCTTTACCCAACGAATCGCCCGCATCCGTCCACGTAATATGCAAATACAGTCGCTGAAAAAAATATTATTTTTCGACAAATTTCAACAAAACCATATCATGTGATCCCTCATGGGAACGAGCTCGTCGAGCTCGTTCCAAAGAGGGGTCACATCATATGGTTTTGTTGAAAGTTTTAAAAACAATTAAAAACAATGATATTTAAAATAATGAATTTTGAAATCGTCTGCGTTGGGTAAAGGGTTATGAACCCTTCTGAAAATTTCCACTAGACCCGAAACGGAAAAAAAGCATCATTTATAATGTATCTGGGTCAGAAAAATTACCGGATTGATGTCAGAGTCGAAATTTTGAGGCCATGTCAATTTTAGAGTAGGAAATTTGAAACTCAAGTTCCCAGTTGGAAATAAAAGATCAAAATTTATCATCATTAAGTTGGAATTTTAATATTTTTCATGAACAATGTTAATTTATTGAATTTCCAACTATTTGATTTTTGACCTCGGAATTTCCAACTATTGAAAAAAAAATACTCCTAGATGGGGGTGGGAGGGGTGAGACCCCCACCCCACCCCACCCCACCCCTCTGTCGCCACATCCCTGTATGCCAGATACCATGTCTGTTAAAGGCCCCAAATACTTCCCATCAA
Source organism: Pictodentalium vernedei (assembly GCA_031216915.1). Classification (NCBI taxonomy): domain Eukaryota; kingdom Metazoa; phylum Mollusca; class Scaphopoda; order Dentaliida; family Dentaliidae; genus Pictodentalium; species Pictodentalium vernedei. Next base: position 11,086 of record JAUFNR010000584.1, read on the forward strand.
GAAATGTGCTTTTCCCCGTTTTGCAGAATAGCGGAAAAGTTTTGTCTGAACGTTAGATTAATCAGTTTTGGGTTACGGGTATTGCTTAAGCAATGGCTGATTGGAAAAATTGGGACATAACGCTTGTTTGAGACTGAGTTGCAGTTTAAGTGTTGAGAAATTTATAGCCTGTGCTTAGCTGGTCTCACACGTTATTTTTTTGGTGTGTTGTAGGTTTTTTTGTGACATATCAATTCTTTGAGATTATTCGTTTATTTGAAGCCCGATATAAAACTTTTCATGTTAGACTGAAAATGGGGTTTATTTTCGAGATACTGTTTCTCATCAGTTTTTTGTTCGCAAGTTCAAGTAAATTCTCTCGAGATGGCGTGGACAGAGATCAAATTTTCCTCTCTTTTGGACACAGGTTTCTAGAGCACTTTTATCCACAAGGTGGATTTTTATCTCTGTTTTTTCCTGGGCAGTCAGGGTCATTGTTCGAGGGAGGTTCTATATTTATTGACAAAAGCAATGTGTCACAGTTGTTTGTGAATGTATACGCACATATATTTGTCGGAATTTGTAAATTTATTGTTTGAAATTCTGTCTTTTATGAACTCTAACGAAAATATATCAGCCACACGACAGGCTAGTCGGCAAAATAAGTTTGTGTCATACTAATTTCTATAGCGTAGACATACCTTATACAAGTAATGACTTTAATTACGTTGACTTTCTTCAAGGTCCGCCGTCGCTTTCAATAATATTCCATTATTGATGTAAAATACAATATCTTCACCAGTAGTTGACCGGACTTTGTGTGACATTTCTCGACATCGACAATGACAGTGATGCTAACAAGTTTATGAACCTCTTAGAAACATTCGCTTTACACCAAGTTACTGGGCCTACGCATACCTCTGGACACACTCTTGACCTTATCATCACAAGATGTACTAATGACTTTCAGCTTTCTGAGCCATTAATCCCATTCAGATTATCTGACCATTCATTTGTTGAGTGCACACTAGGTGTTCGAAAACCATCACTGACACGTAAAGAAGTAACACTCCGAAAATTCAATCAAACTGACATTAACAAGTTTAAATGTGACATCGAAAAATCAGATTTGTGTAATTTTCAGCGTACTAACCTGGATGATCTGGCAAAATCATACAACAGCACATTGTCTTTTCTACTGGATGAGCATGCCCCTCTGAAAACAAAAGCATTAATTATTCGCCCAAGTATACCCTGGTTTACCAATGAACTGAGAACTCTGAAAGCTGATCGTCGAAAGCAAGAGCGGGAAAGATCTAAATCTTACAATGAGGAAACAGCATATAAGACTATTCGTAATCAGTTCTCCAACAAACTAAAAGATGCCAGAAAATCTTACTACACAACATGTGTTGAAGCTTGTAATGGTGACAGCAAAACAACTGTTTAAAGTTGTTAAAAATCTGTGTACAGAAAAACAAAGTGTGTCATTTCCACCACACGATGATCCACCAAATCTAGCTGATCAATTTGGCGAATTCTTCATCAACATAAATAAAATTAATTCAGGAAAAAATTAAGAATATAAATGTAGACAAAATTGACATCAACTTTTCGACCTTTAGAAATCCACGAGGTAACCAAATTAATAAAAGAATCCTCAAATGCCTCACATCAACTCGACCCAATGCCAACATCTATTGTCAAATCATGTGTAGACTCTTTGGCTCCTGTAATCACAAAATTATCAACATGTTTCTACTAGAAGGATATGTGTCTGATGCATGGCAAATAGCAATTGTTAATCCTCTTCTGAAGAAACAAGGCGCAGAACTTGTGTTTAGAAACTTCCGACCAGTGAGTAACTTACCGTTCGTCTCTAAGCTGTGTGAAAAAGCTGCAATTGACCAACTAATGTTACATAGTGATATGCATGCTCCATTACCGGCCAACACGTCTGGATTCAGAAAATTTTACTCGACTGAAACGGCATTACTCAAGGTCCAGAATGACATCCTCCTTAATATGGAGTCTGGAAGGGTAACATTGCTTGCTTGTTCCTTTAGATCTAAGTGCTGCTTTTGACACTGTTTGTCATAAAACTCTGCTAGAGACAATGAATTCTGATTTTGGACCTAATTGTGATGCTGCTAGCTGGCTATCATCATACATCAAGAATAATTAGCAGCGTGTATCAATAAACAGTAATCTGTCAAAAGACTTCTTGAATGTGGAGTCCCACAGGGCAGTTGCCTTGGTCCTGTTCTGTTTCTATTCTATATTTCAAAAATGTTCACCATCATTGAATCTCACCTGCCTGACGTCTATGGTTATGCTGATGACACACAGGTCTGTTTCTCTTTTCGACCATCAATCAAGGGTCAAACTAAAGCTATAGAAACTATTGAATCATGTATTTCGGACATTCGCACATGGACGGTTTGAAAGAAATTAATGACAAATGATGATAAGGCTGCATTCCTAATAATTGGTTCACGACAACAACTCACTAAATTTGACATCAATTCAGTGAAGGTAGGAGATTCTGCCATCAGTGCAAGTAATAGTGTACGTAATCTTGGTGCCTTCTTCGACTCTACCATGTCTATGGACAGACATGTTATAAATATGTGAAATAAGGCTTTCAGAGGTCTATACAAAGTTAAACAAATCAGACAGTTCCTCACCAAAAACTCAACAAAAACCCTAGTTCATGCCTTTGTAACTTCTCATTTTGATTATTGTAATGCCTTACTGTTCAACCGTCCACAATATCAGTACTCTCGCCTGCAGATGATACTAAATGCATCAGCCCGAATGGTGTGTAGGGTATCACGATCTCAACACATCAATCCAGTTCTGAAGGATATGCAATGGCTGCCAGTTAAGTACAGAATAATTTTCAAAACTTTATTATTAGTTTTTAAGACACAAAACAACATGTCACCAGCCTACTTAGAAGAACTCCTTAATACCAAGAATGTGTGTCAATACAACCTGAGGTCCGATGATAAAATGCTGCTACATGTTCCAAAACATAGGTGTAAGACATTTGGAGACAGGCCATTCTCATTTGCTGGCCGTCACTTGTGGAATAATTTACCAGAACACCTAAAAATACTGTCAAATGTCAACCTTTTCAAGAAAGATCTCAAAACATACCTTGGCGATATATAAATGTGCATATTATTATTAATATTATTATTATTATTATTATTATTATTATTATTATTATTATTATTATTATTATCCCTTCAGCTGACTATTCAATCCAAGCTGCCCCCCCCCCCCCCCCCCCCCCCGTAGATCTTAACCTTAATGGAAGTTTATAAGTTTATAACACTTTAAATGTTCATTTGACAAAATGTAAATCCTTCTGGTTAGACGTCATTGTGTGAGGGGATCGAACCATTTCTGCTTCAGGACCCAGAGTTTATCACACTGCAGTCTGATAGATGCAAATACATTCGATTCGGACCTTAACGATAAACGCCACTAAAAATGGGCCTTCAAGCACGGTTGAATGGTGTGAAGATATAACTTCACCCAGTAAAGCCAATTCGAATTTTTGTCGTATGAAATGCATGTCTTTTGTGAAAATGCTATACTATACAACAGTACTGTAAAATGTACATGTAGAATACACGACGGAATAGAACAAGTAGATTGTTTGAGTACGGACTCTTTCCATTACACTAATATTTACAGGGCTCAAAATAACTTTTTTTTTCTATGCGTAGCAAAATGCTACACATTTCCGAAAAATGAATAGCATTTTGTTTAAATTGCATAGTAGTTCTTGTATACCGGAGTTATGCCATACTGTTTTGATTTGAACTCGTCTGAGCAGATAGAATAATGTCCATCCATTCCAGCTATGTTTTTCAACTGAACTGCCTTTAACAACTGCATGGACTTAGATATTTCCAAATGCGT
>JAUFNR010000304.1:0-47498 GCA_031216915.1 Pictodentalium vernedei
AATGAGGGGTCATAACCTTTGTTTTTGAGACAAAAAATGAAAAAAAATAAGTAGTTCAAGAATATTTTTTGCAAGTGTCGACTGCTTTTCATGTTAGGTAAAGGGTTAAACAGGTGGTCTCTCAAGGAAGGTTTTACTGTACTTTATTATACACTAAATGATAAATTATCGAAAAAATTGCGCTAAGATAGAAATCGTATCCCCCCCCACTGCAAAGATATAGAAATTTTCACTTTCACTGTCAATCAAAATTGCAGCTTTCAAAGCATCACTTCAGCTCGTTCCAATGAGGGGTCACATGATATTGTGTTGTTTAAAGTGTTTGAAAAAAACTAGTATTTAAAGTAATGCATTTTGATATCGTCTGCGTAGAGGGGTATTTGAACTGCCTCATCAAAGCATGCTGATTCCTTCCGTCTGTGATTGCCTACGATATCGGTATACCACAGATACTGGTATTCAGTTTCGAATGCAATGCAGCCCTATGTGTAACTCCAGTACCCAGTGCTAGTTGTAGGAATCTGTTTTGTTTCCTTTCAGGTATTGTATTTTATTTTCTAATTCTTTGTTTATCTGTATACAAAGTACTTACATCATGAATACATTGGATTATTTTGTAGGAACACCACCTCAGGGCTATATTCCAATGAATAGCAGTCCTTCACCAAAGCTAAGTCAAAACAGACCAGTACCTGCGGTATGTATTTGGATCTTAATCTGACCGTATATTTCATCAGCCTGATTCTTTTTAACCCTTTACCTAACATGAAAAGCAGACAACACTTGCCAAAAAATTCTTAACTAATTTTTTGTCTCGAAAACATAGGTTATGACCCCTCGTTGGAATGAGCTCGATGAGATCGTTCCAATGAGGGGTCATAACCTATGTTTTCGAGACAAAAAATGAAAAAATGATGAAAATTAATTGGCGATTTTTTAGAATAGCGCTAACTGGTTTTGGCCGTTGCATTGGGTAAAGGGTTAATTTAACTCTTTCATAGCATAACAGCCAAAAACAACCAGTGCTATTCACAAAATCGTTATTCAAACTTTGTTATTTTAACTTTTTTTTTGTCTTGAAAACATATCCTATAGGATCCCTCATTGGATCGAGCTCATTGAGCTCATATCCTACCATCCTGACCATATCCTGCCAGTACAATACTCAAAGAGCAATTTTCAAAGTTCAGGTTTTTTTGCTTTTGAATTATTGTTTCCAGAACATAGCTTATTATCCCTTCATTGGAACAACCTTTATAAACTGATATGTGAAAGATTGTTTGAGAATTTTGTCTGAATCCTATTAGCAGGTCTTTGTGCCAAGACACTATACGGCGTGCAGTACACCTTAGTACACAGCACCATGCCCCCATGTGGGTAATCAGGATGAAGAGTATTGCCCAAGGACACAACTCATTTACCCCTGGTAGGGATCAATCTGTGAACCTTTCGGTTTGAAGTCCAATGCCTCAACCACTGAGGTGTGACCAATATACACTTGGGAAAACAATGTTTTTTTGGTTGGAGGAGAGGGAGAAAGGATATATACAGACCTGGAAATAAGCAATCTCTCATTTGCTAAATGAGGTTCCCAGAGGGTGAATTTGCCGATGTTATACCATACAGTGGTCTAGAATCCCCCACTTTATCTGTCTGGGTACATCAGTCTGTTTAGGCCTGAGACCTTGGGTGCGTTTCCATCGCAAATCTGGATTAATCGAGATTGATAATCCAGATTTCGATTAACTTCTTCACGGATACGACCTACACGCATTTCAATCGGTTTTCAGAATTTTTCTTCGACCCCCCCCCCCCCCCCCCCCCCCCCGGTATATACCGTAAAATCCGTTCAATTTCAACTACATTGTATTTAATATTTTCACAAAATTTAAATTAAAGTCCAACAAAATTTTAAATTTTAATTTCAATAAGTCGCATAATAATAAAAATTAAGGCTTTTGTAGAATGCAGTATAATTAAAATGTGCATATAATTTTGAATAACTCAAAATTCATTGGTAAGATTGCACTGTCGCAAGTTACTAATGTTTTAATATCTTTAGAAGCCCCTACCATTCATTTCTGTATTTTCGTGTCAACAAATATAGATTTACTGACTGCGCATGTCAGGATTGAAACCCAATTCACCTTTCGAGAAGAATTGGACGGATTAACTGGTAGAGTGCTAAATTATTTTTGGTCCTTAAAACTTCTTTGTGCATCTTTGCCTTGTTACAGTTTATGGGAGAGTGCCAGTAGGCACTCTCCCATAAATTGTAACAAGGCAAATCCTAACAGATAAAATAATATCACTTCAAAGATAATGTGATGCACATCCTCAGAATGTGAAGAAATTAAATTGCCGTACAGACTCTAAAGAATAAAGCCCAAATATGGGCTTCCAGCACTCTACCAGTTAATAAACTAGATTATAGCTTGTTTCAATAAGCATCAATCTGACCATACTGCGCATGCGTAGTTAATCTCGATTAATCCAGATTGACCACGAAAACGTACTGCTTGATTCAGACTGACGTTCACACAGGGTAAATTTAGTAATCAGGGTATTATCACTAAATTTCCTCTCTAGAGACATCATTCTGCAGATGACAGTCTCCTTATTTCCAGGCTTAGATATGAGAAATACATCCATCCATCCATCCATCCTTTTAAACTTTCTTTCTGAATAACTTTTAAGTGGAGCTTTAACCCCCAAAAGGCTGAATTCTGCAGGGCTTATATTTCGTCACAATTTGTGAGAATCCAATTGGATTCTCGTGAAAATCGTTGCGAGAATCCATACCTACTATGAGTGTCCCAGGATCCCATGACGTCACCAAGGTTGAACCACTGTTGTATACTGATAACACACGTTAACCTTTTACCCAACACACCTTTTTAATTTTTAAAACTAAATTTGATAATTTTTAAACAATAAATAATAAATAGATGATAAAATTATTAAATGAACAATATTTACCAATAAAATCTTACAAATATGGCTGTCATTGGAACCGGCTCAATGAGCCGGTTCCAATGACAGCCATATTTGTAAGATTTTATTGACATAGTGTCAGGATATTTCAGGTCATATTAGCCTTCTGCTGGTTAATTTGTTGCCGCCGTGTTAAATAAAGGGTTAAATTGACTCAATTCTTTTCACGCGAATCCTAGCAGAGGTGCAGCGAGAATATACATGGATTCTCGCCGGTTTTATTGCGCGAATCTTTGTGCGAATCGATTCTCGGATTCTCGACGAAATATAAGCCCTGACTCTGTCTTGCATCACTTTTTATTAAGAGTTTTTTTACTTGTTTTATTTTACATGTTATCAGTCAGAGATCTGTTTATTAATTAGATGATTAACCCTTTACCCAACGAATCGGCCACATCCGCCCGCGTAATATATAAATTCAGCAGGTGAAAAAATATTATTTCTCAAAAAATTTCAACATAACCATATCATGTGACTCCTCTTTGGAACGAGCTCGTTGAGCTCGTTCCAATGAGGGGTCACATGATATGATTTTGTTGAAATTTTTTGAAAAATGTGAAAAATGATATTTAAAATAATAAATTTTGATTTCGTCTGTGTTGGGTTAAGGGTTAAAATGGAAAGTGTCATTCAAGCTAAGACTATCAAGATAGTATAAGTTACAAACAGACCTGCACTACATTTAGGGCTGCACGATATTCAAAACTGAATACCGGTATCGTTATTAAAAAAAATACCGCGGCATACTGGTATATCGAAAGCTGTTCAGATATATGAACACAAGTACCACAATCGAGACTCGAGGCATCACAGTCGGAATGAATTAGCATGCCTTGATGATGCGATGCGAAAAACCTTTACCTGACGCAGACGATATCAAAATTTATATTTTCAAACTTAGTTTATCAGATTTTTCCCAAAGGTTTCAACAAAACTATATCATGTGACCCTTCATTGGAACGAGCTCAACGAGCTCGTTCCAATGAGGGGTCACATGATATAGTTTTGTTGAAATTTTTTAAATTTATTTTTTCAACTGCTGAATTTGTATATTGCGAGGGCACAAGCAGACGATTCCTTGGATAAAGGAATAATATTATTCATTTGGGGCTACAGTTAAAAAACTCAAGACATCTTGAAAATTAAATTGTGGGTAAATAAATAATGACGATAAACCGATATTTTTGAAATTACATCGGTATTCAATCGATATTGGTTTGAATACCGGTATATATCGGTTTATCGATATACCGTGCAGCCCTAACTACATTAGGACTATTTGAAAACACAAGGCAAAAACCCCACAAACCATTCCATTTGGTTAAAGTAGGTTTACCACTTCGAAATGTGAAGAAACACTGGATGAAGCATACACAATTTCGTTGGTAAGTTAAGCATACATGTGTTGGTGGCAGTACTTGTGAAAGTAAGAATCACACATAATAATTGTCTGGGTAACTTGTATCAGCCGAGTTTGGGGGTATATCAGCTGAGTTTACAGGATATATCGGCTGAGGCCAGTCCTGGAAATAAACAGTTTGTCATTTGCAGATTGAGGTCCCCAGAGGGTGAATTTGCTGATGCTTTCCTATACAGTAGGCTAGAATTCCCCCAATTTATCCTCTGGGTACCTCTTTTGTTTAACCCTGAGACCTTGATTCAGATTGAGGTTCACAGAGGGTGAATTTGGTAATGCTGCCCTGCTGTGCAGGGTAGCATCACCAAATTCACCTTGGGGGACCTCATTCTGCAGATGACAGTTTACTTATTTCTAGGCTTGGCCGAGACTGACTTATGTCTGTATCAAAAAAGGCTGATATGATAAAACTCCTGACAAAATCTTGGCATCTAACTAATAATGCAGAAGAACAGGTGTCCCAACATGTCTGTGGATAACTTTTCAAGTTATATTCTAAGAACCTTGGAAGTTGTTTCTAGGCAAGTCTTGGCTGCCTTTTTAGGCAGTGAAGAGTTTGAGAGACCACCCCAAAACCGCATGATGTAGACTGTCAAATTGTAGTAGATATGTATAAAAAATTTCTTGGCCTTTATGGGTTAAAGAGATCGTACTTCTGTATGTACATGTTTTCTATGAATGATCTTAAAGCCTTCACATATAGTAAAAGATAGTGAAGAGCATTTGGCCCAAAACGTTAAAAATCTGTTTCTCAGGCCCTCCCGCATGCTCCATTTTAATAACCAATGCAAACTTTAAAAAAATAGAAATTGAATGGTTTATAACTGATATTTGGCCCAGGTTAATAAAATTGATAAATTTGTCCCTTAAGTGCAACAAGGCTTTGCAATGCTTTAGCATTGCAAAGCCTTCTTGCACTTATGGGAAAAATACACTACCACCCATGCTGTTATGTAGATTATGAGGCCTAAAACATAAAACAAACCAAGAATATGAACTTTTGATGGCAAAGAAATAATTACAAAAATAAAAAATAAAATAAAAAAAACTGCCCGCCCACATGTAATTTTACAAAGAACTGTGCTTAGAAATAGAAGATCTTCTTTGTGGGGGTCTTATATATTTATTTATGCAAAGTGAGCACTTTTTTTGCAGATTTTACATGAATCTCTCGCATTTACAGAGTTTACAAATATCTTTTCAGGAACGCCCTAAAAAACCTGAGCGGAAATTCAGCCCAGTTGCCTCCCCTGATTCCTTATATAAGACACCTTCTGATTACCCACTTCCTCAGGATGAGTACATTGATATGAATAGAGCTAGTATGATGAAGGAAGAGGAAAATGTGTATGGATGTTTATGGCAGTCAAGCAGTATGAAGAAAAAGAAACAGACTGAGGAACATGCAAAGGGTGATAACTCTTCCCAAAACATAGACACTACTACAAATTATGATATGTCACCACCTCCTCCATGTAATATGGATGAGTATGCTATCATAAACAAAGTTAAACATGAGGATCAAGGTGACAAAAATAACAATGGCAAAGGTAGGTATATCATTTGAAAACATTAACCCTTCACCTAAGGCTTAAAAAAGTTGAAAATCTGTTTCTCAGGCCCTCCTGCATGGTCCTTTTGGCTGCCACTTGCTCTCCTAACCAATGTAAACTTAAAAAAAATAAAAATTAAATGGTTTATGTCTGATATTTTACCCAAGTTTATAAAATTGATAAATTTGTCCCTCAAGTGCAAGGCTTTGAAATGCTTTAGGGACGAAAAACGAAAAAATTTTAAGTTTGCATTGCTTATAAAAAGAGAGCATGTGGCAGCCAAATGGACCATGTGGGAAACAAAACCAAACCGATACCAATATCATGGGGATCCTGAAAAACCAAACCGAACCAATCGTTGAATGCCGATACCATATATAGAAAATGCCGACTTTCTTGGACAACAGGTCTGCTTGAATCTACAGTCACATCCTGGTGCAAGTGCTTCAAGTGACAGGATAGTAGTAATGGTAGTATATTATAGTGTCAATATTCCTTGAATAATTACCCCTCAGACTGTGATGTCAGTTGTTGAACTTGAAACTGACAGAAAAAAAAATATTGCTGTGACCCATTTTGCTTCAAATGATTGCAACTGCGTTTTGGGTATACAAAGTACATACCCAAACACAGTTGCAGCCATTACCTTTTACCACTAAACCACTTTCAAAATGAAATTACGTGATGTTATGTGACTTCGAAGTTAAATTACATTTTTGCTTTACAACAAAAATTTAATGTGAGCATAATACATGTAATCTCAATCATCCCAGACCAAAATATTTAGGAGGGCAATTTTTCGCTCTCCTTAATTCTTTCAGGAGGGCGGTAAGGAGAGCTAAAAAATCGCTCTCCTGAAATTGCCAAGCCTGTACAAACACTGAGAAATTTTACATTCGAATTGTGCAAGCAATTTAAATTTAATGCACAACTGGTGCCCTGAACTGGGTAGTCGTAAGGCCTCAGAAAACCATTGGTTTTCTGAGGCCTTATAACTACCTAGTTTAGGGCACCAGTTGTGCGTTAAATTTTTGTTTGAGTGAGAACTGAGATTGGGAAATTTGAGGTTAAGAATTGGGAAAGAACATGCACAAATGTCATTGGGAATGGGTCCCATAAATGGAATCGGTAGATGCCCAAAAGAATCCCCATCAGTCTAATTATTTTTGCACTAGTTATGGCACTTTTTAAACTTAGAATTGTACTGTCCATTAACATTTTTGGTTTCTGACCAATTACTCCAGTTTGGATCATTTGATCTCAACCAAAGTTGGTACAGTTCAAAATGGCTAATGGGCGTATGTAGCCGCACATGGCAGTGCTCTTGTTTCAAGGGTGAGTGATTTGTTTTAATAAACTAATAATCTTCATAAGGCTTGTTATGAAATTGAAATTGTTCTTTGTCAAAATATATTCAGTTCTTATACAGTAGTATTATGCTCTTTAAATGGGGTCTTCCCGGAATGCCGACATCTATTGTTCTCATACAGTCGACCAGTAAGGTGTGATAATCTAATTAATCGCCTATAACCTGTTTCATATTTGTGGGCAGTTCAGCCGGAGTTGTAATAATTAACAGAAACTCAGTTCACATTTTGATTAATTTTAATGGTGATTTTCTATGATATTCTTTACATATATTAGATAATAAATAATACATAAATATGATTTGAAAGAAAAATTGATTTTTTCACTTAATTATGTAAAAATAAATTTTTCTTCCAAACCGTATGTTATGATTCAAAATTAAATTTATATTACAAGATAAAAAATACATAAATATTTCAGAACAAACACACGTTTTATAGTCCTACATGATGGGACACAGCATCACCATACTGAAATGGAATGAAATGAAAATGAAATGAAATTTTATTTTGTAGTATACAAAGCATAAACAGTAACATTGATCGGTGATAAACAAAAAGATGGTATACTACGGGAAGTGGCATAGCCCTAGTGGCTGTCTTCCTGTCACTGCCCACAAACAACAACAAAAAGCAACACATGGGTTTTCAAGACAGGAGAGTTTATAGATTTCACTTCACTTTGTGTTCTTATTGTAGGAGGAATGATAGAATTGTCTTCGAGTTATTTTCGGTCTGAATAAAATAAAATTTAATGGAGGCCATACATGTAGGGTCACAGGCTATGTCTCTGAGACAAACAAAAAAACAATGAAGAGAAAAATCATGAAAGTTATAATTAAATGGCGAGTTGTTATTCCTGTTCGTTTGCTTTACCACTCAACACATCCCCAAGGTTACCAGCATCAGCATACTTATTATTGTTATCTAAATTATAGGGGGTGGGGGTGGCTTCCATCTTTAAACAAACAAAAGTGAATAAAGTTGACACCATGGAGATACAGAAGTTTCAGAAACCACGAACTGAAATGGAATAAGCAACCCTTTAATTCACATTTGAACACATTCCGAACAGCATTTTCAGAAGCAGTTTCAAAGTCGATATTTATCGGAACACTGCCTCATGTTTGCCTCATAGTTTTCAAAGGAATAAAACAAAGACATAAAAACAAATAAATGACTTGAAATAATGTCATTTTACTTAGCTGACGAACAGAACACTCATTATTCAATCACAACTAACACTGTTTCTTGTAGAAACACAAATTGAAGCTGGTGTGAATTTTGTTGTGCTAGTGTGAGCAGTTAGATGAAACAAACTATACCTAATTAACGATGACCTGTGCCGGCATAGCGAGAACAAATTTCAGTTTTTATAATTATAGCATGCCGGCATTCCGAGAATAAACCCTATAAATTTATTTTAGATATGACCAACAATTCCAAACCATCAAGTCTTGAATTAAATGGACATTCCATAGCAGAAATTGTTCCAAGTGTTTCTTCAGAGATCTCACAGCTTCCAACTCCAGACTTTCCACCACCATCACCTCAAACAGCTATACACGATATTCAAACAGCATTGAATAAACATTCCATAAATGTAAGTATCTCAACAGTTTTATAAATCAGTCTCATTCATAATAGGGCCCTGAGAAGCTTCGAGCTGATTTCGAATCTTAAGCTGGTACAGTCGAATTCTCTTAATTGAATATCCATTTTGCCAGTGAAAATTATTCAATTAACAGGAGTATACAATTAACAGGGATTTGTTCAGTTTCCTGTGTTCTGGAGGTAAACTGAGCATGTATTCTATTATATCTTGTTTGACAGAGCTCATAGAGCTCTGTCAAACAAGATATAATAGAATACATGCCTGTATTGGATGTCGTGAGGCCAAAAAGGTTGATAAATAAGGGGAATTTGGTGCGTGTCACAGCAATTTTTTCGACATATTACAAATATTTATATACAATTAACAGGAGTTTACTCTACAACCCATATGCAATTAACAGATCAAATTTGTACTGAAGGTATGGTAAATGGTTTTGTGTTTGAAAATAATATTCGATTAACAGGGATATACAAATAAGAGATATCCAATTAAGTGGGCTCCACTGTATTCGGTTCGATTTGAAATCGGTTGTCCGATTTGTTTTTCTTTGAATCTTTTCACTGGTATTTCGCTTGGTATCAGTAATCTCAGTCGTCTCTCAAAACGTACAGCTGAGATAGAAATTGAAGATAAATAATGTTGAAAATAAAGACTTGAGTGTAATTTCCACTATAATAACATAAAATGCATCTGTCCCCATGCCACCATCTATGCTAATTCCAGTGTTAGTAGTGACTACATGTGCCACTGCTGAATGCAAGGTTAAAGTTCCCAAGCAATATCAAGGATGAGCTCATGGATGCTAGCGTCTAGCCCCGTGCAATGCCCAGTACAGAAGACCCGTTTCTGTTTTTGAACCAAAATCCTTACTGGGTAATATTCCCACTATATCATCAATGCATGCCTTGCTTTCATATAAGGCATGTCTTGTTGATGCCGTTGAAATATTTTATCAGTCGGGACTTCAAGACTCCTGAATTCCATTTAAGGTTCCATTTGATTTTGGATAATAGACTTGATTCCAGATGAGATTCGATTCAAATCGAAAATATGTGATTCGCAGGACCTACATTGAAATGAGGGCACTCACTTGGGGTGGGTAAGATAGATCTGTCTCATCTGCTTATTTCACTAGGCTGGTGGTGTGAGAATATTATGATTCCCAATGAGTCTGGAGGTGGGATGGGGAAATCTCACCCTCGGGGCAAGATATTTGAACCAGACCCGAGGCTTGAAAAAAACATAATTTTTTCAGCTGCTGAATTTGCATATTATGTGGGCGGATGTGGCTGATTCGTTGGGTAAAGAGTTAAAAATGTTGCTCATCTTTTTCTTCACAGTCTTTGAGTGTGTAAATTTCATCTGCAGGACAAAAGAAATTCCAGAGATATGCAGACGAGTACCGAGTCTTCCCTTCTACAACAAAATGATACTGCTGAGTCAGATGAGAAACAAAACATGAAAGATGAAAGTGAATCTGCTGTGAATCAGTCAGATGTTAGCAAGGCTAAGGCTGTGATAAAACAGAATAAAGGTGCTGAGAAACAAGTGTCAGAACCAGTTCCACGTGTCAGGGAAAAATTAAATGTGGAACTTGATGATGGCACTGAGGAAGTTACACTACGAAGAAGTTCAAGGAAACCATGTGATGGATTTGATATTAGTATATATGAAGGTAAGTGTTAATCATTTTTTATCACTAGATATTAACTCTACCAAATGTATGCAGTATTAAAATGTTATTTTCATTATTTTTAGCAACAACAAGCAGCTCCATATGTGGCAATGTCAGTCTGTCAGGCCGTCAGTATGTGACCAACACCATTTCAGCAACTGATTCGCGCTCCCGCGTTGTGTCCTTGGGCAAGTCACTTAACTCTGATTGCCTACATGGGGGCACGATAACGCTGTGTACTAAGGCGTACTGCACGTCGATGGTGCGCAATCTAACCCTGCCTGTGCCACGGTGCAGAGTTCAGAGTTATGATGTTGGAGAGCTGACAGCTGCTCGTCGTTGCTCGGTGGTTCTCTCCGGGTACTCCGGCCTCCTCCACCCGTAAAACTGTCACGGTCACAATTAGCCATTGTGCATAAGTATGTGACCTTAAACACCAATAAATAAATAAATAAATAAATAAATAAATAAATAAATAAATAAATAAATAAATGTGACCAACAAGGTTTTAGACTCTATAAATTTTAAAATACTTGGTGGAATGACATCATATTTGGTGTGAAAGTGTATCTTATTGATGTCTAGGCCCAATGCAAGTGTTATTTGGAGTATGTTTTCCATAGTTATTGCCCTTTATGGACTTGGAATTTGTTTCACTTTTGCTGTCCGTCATTGCTTACAGTTTAGTTGCCGTGGATTGGTCATAATCAATGCATGAGTAGTGATGTCCACGCACGTATTCATCAGCTAACAAAAATCATCATTAGCAAAATTTTAATTAATGAAGCACCGGGTTTTACCTGGTGCTTCATTAATTAAATGTTTGATGATTATTCCTATAATTAACATTTCTAATCTAATATTATTGCGTCCATGGAAATATTGCCCACCCTTGAAAAGTGACCAGTCCATGGTGGCTGTACTGTAGGTGCAAACTCGTAATTTTAAAAACAAAAATTTCCCAAATATTTGATCATATCCCATACCAACAGTCATTTTCTTGGAATCATTGCAAGAAATGTTTTTAAATATTTATTGATGTGAATATCTGTGACAGGAACATGAATGTTTATCTGTATATTTTTGTGAGTAAGAGGCATCTTATTAGGCCGAAAAAAGTCAAGAATCTGTTTCTCAGGCCCTCTTGATGGTCCTTTTGGCTGTTGCATACGCTACAGCCACTCTCCCATAAATTTTGTCTTGGCAAATCCATATAGACTAAATAATTTCACTTCACAGATTTTATGGAGCACATCCATAGAACATGAAGCCTTTAAGTTCTGGCACCTGCACTTCAGAAAAATGCCCATATTTTGACTTCCAGCACTTAAGCAGTTTATAAAGAAATGTGAAATACATTTGTGTTCAGCTATATTTATTTATTACCCTTTTAAAATTATATAAGCTTCCTGATTGGTCAGTAACCAATGCATCCAGTGTGGTACATTTAACGGGGTGTACAAAGTTAAACGGGGTGTATGAGAATATCACATGACATCTAAATGGGCTGTACAGACATTCTATTATACACTTCGCCGATTTCCCTTTCACTCATCGCTTCAAACATTTTTGCCAGTAATAATAAACGTTCAGACTCCCAAACAAAATGAGAACAATATTGTTCATGAGAATATTCCTAACACTTGAAATAAAACATGTGTACATCCCCTCAACGTCTGCTTTTACTGTCGAGAAGAGTGATTTTGTGGTGGTGTTTCTACACAACAGATCGTTGCGGATTCGAAAAACATGCAATCACCTTATATGAATTGTCTCTTCCGTGAAACTTATTAAAGCACCTGTACAAGTGTGAATATAGTGTCCCCATTCTCCAAGGTGCACAATGCACCACTCTATCAAATAAAACACTAATAATCAACTTATGTCCCACAATAATATTATTTATTTATTTATTTATTGGTGTTTAAGGTCACATATTTCTGCACAATGGCTAATCATGACCACGACAGTTTTACGGGTGGAGGAAGCCGGAGTACCCGGAGAGAACCACCAAGCAACGGCGAGCAACTGTCAGCTCCCCAACATACTAACTCCACACAAGCAGGGTTAGCATTGGTTGAAGACAGGTGCATCATCGACGTGCAGTACGCCTTAGTGCACAGCGTCACCTTGCCCCCACATGGGCAATGGAGGTGAAGTGTCTTTCCCAAGGACACAACGCGGTTGCCGTGGGTGGGATTCGAACCGAGGACCTCTCGGCTTGCAGCCTGCACCTCTACCTGCTGAGCCACCGTACCCCTCCCACAATAATAACGACCCGTCATTTCCCAATGCCCTTGAACTGAAGTCTCCCAAATGCTTGAGTTCAATTGAAGGGAAATAACTCCATATCAAAATAAAATTCTTTCATCTGCTTGTCAAAATGTCTCTTTAATGCTTTGTCATTCCGACAAAGAGATATTAATAAAAACTTTACTGGGTGACATTTTCAAGTTGTTTTAGGTTTCAACTATTCCTTCCCGAAGTTTTAGCTTTCTTGTTGAATAATAAAGAAACATGTTTCTCAATTTTTTTAATCAAGGTTTTCATTACTGGAATGCTGTTTGTGGATTATATAATAAAACAAAACTTGACACACTGAAGGGCAGGGTAGTAAATTCATCACGCTGTGTTTCAGCAGGGTGTATGGGACTGTACTACCCTAATGAGATCCATATTTCCTAAGGCTGAAGCTTCAGTCTCCGGAAAACGGATCTCAGAAGGGTAGTACAGTACCGTACACCCTGCTGAAATACTGTGTAACTAATAGAACCTTTTTCGAAAAATAAATACCACCCACATAATATTTAAGATAATTTATGTAGAACAGAACAAACTGGACATTCACAAAACAAATATAATAAATAGACACTATAAGTTCTCTCCGGCAACATGTATGGTATATTGATATTTGATATTTAATACCTGGATGGCTGATTTTAAACACCGAGCCGCAGGCGAGTTGTTTAAATGAGACATCCAGGTATTAAATCTCCATATACCATACAACCATACATGTTGGTGGAGATAACTTTTTTGTCCCGTTTGAAACAATACAAACATAGTGGAAATAAATTTGTGGACGCTTTTCTCAGCTCCACAATCACTTGAACCAAATTTGTGATAATTATTTTGTTTTCATAATAACAGAAGACAACGGACCGAGTTACATCCCTTGGGTCGTTAAGAAAAGAGTAAACAGAATTTTGTTGACATATCGTCCCCTGAGTTCCAATGTGTTCTCTGTGCCTACTGGCACATAGAACACATTGGTACTTCGGGGACGAATTATTTGCTCTTATTTTATTTTTATGATTGAATTGTCGGAAATCTGAAGATATTTGTGACTATTTTGGGGTTTTTTGGTTCGATTTTTATTTTGAGGTGAGCAAAAGCGGAAAGCCTTCGTTTAAACCATATACCCCTGATGTTTTGCGTGTGCTTATATACCCTGGATGTTGCACGCTCTCATATACCTTGGATGCTGGGTGCATCCTTTGCCGTGGCTATTTGTCCAAGGCATTCTGACCAATCAAAAGACAAAATTTATCGGGTTATAGGGACAATGTATTTTAATCATGCTTTGTTGAAAACACATGTAAATGAATATACATCAATCAAAAATGGTAAAATTTTAAAGTCTCGTGATTTCTTAGTAACTTTGGAAGAGACTGCAAGCCAATTAAAATGTCCCAATAAGGGAGTTCCATTTCAGTGAGGGAGGTGCCTGAGAACCCAATACTTTTTTTGGCTTCACTGTCCTAATTTTTGTTTTCACACAAGCTTTCAGGTTGTAGCAATGTATTAGCTCCCCTTTACCTCACATAAGTTACATATATCTGTTCTAATAATCAGAAACTGTTTTTAATTAACCCTTTTCTGACATAAAGACAACATCCAGCACACACTGTTCACAAAATCGCCACTTTTAATTTTTTCCCCCAATATTGCTTCCAAAACATAGCTTATGGATCCTCATAACAAAAAACTCTTTGATTCTATCAGGTATGAGGGGTTATAAGCTATGATGTGGAGGCAAAACTGACAGATGTTAGTTTTTTATAAATATTTTAGGCATGTGGGTTCTCTTGTTGTGTTAGGTGCAGGATTAAAATAGAGCTGGAATAGCTTGTTCTTTTATTTCCTACCAGTGTATTTTTAATTTTCTTTGGTATTTAAATCGAGTAGCTGTGTTTATTATTTTTTCCGTGTCCACCTGTCATTTTCAAAGCCTATCTCCCTTTACCTAAAGAGATGTATTATTTTTTCTATATCCAACCTTCCGTTCAAATTTCTTTTACACTCCACTTGTAGAGGAGTATTATTATACCCCCTCCCCCCCCCCCTGCAAACAAAGTTTGGGGGGGGGGGGGTATCTAGGAATCACCCTGTCTGTCCGTCTGTCTGTCTGTCTGTCCATCCTTATAAGCACAACTCCTCCTAAACCGTTTGAAGAATTTTCATGAAACTTTGCACAATGGAAGAACTCCATATGAAGATGTGCATGAAGCAATATAATTCCATTCTGACATTTCCAAGGGGAGATAATCTAACTTATACATTCGGGGGGGGTATCACTGTGTGAGCTTGCTAACACTACCCCTAGTTATTTTTCATCCATCCTTCTGTTCAACCACCTATCACATGACACAGAAGTAGAGTGTTCTTATTTGTTGGTGTCCATCCTACTGTCTAAATTCCTGCATGTTCCTCTTAGAGGAGTATCATTTTTCCTCTCGCAGCCTGTACATTTGCAGTCACACCTAGAGTTTAATCCTGGGAATGGTTCCTGCTTCCAATAGCCAGTCATGATACCTGGAAAATGCACTGTTTGCTCGTTGAATGGATGTTTTCTAAATTGAAAAACTGCCCCAACATAACTTTGTAAGATTTCATCAGCCCTTTCACGCCTGAATTTTTTACAATCCTGCTTCCTGAAGAACCTTTTCACCAAATCACAGTTGCTCTTGATCAGTTCCGGAGGACTCCTCTCTTCAACAGCAAGACCTTCACTCGCTTCAGAGTTCAAACTCGTCTTCATTTTCAGAATCACTGTTCACTGTATCCTTCAACATCAACTCATTCTTCACTACCATCACCAGTCTCCTCTGCTCCAAGCAGAGGAGACTGGTGACGGCAGTGAAGAACAAGTTGATGCCAGGTGGTAGTGATGATAAAACTAGCGATTCTTGAAATGAAGATGAGTTGGAAGTGGGTTTGGATTTTCACACTTCTCTTCGGAATAGAACTTTTCTGTATGGAGATGACTGATTGTCAATAAAATATGTTCATTTTCACGAAAATAAATGCAACTTTTTACTATCGTAAATCTACTTGATATTATTCAGAAAATTTCCTGATTCCTAGTTCTGAGTGCAATTTCATTCCTGCTCCTGTTAGTATAGAAAAATGGAAATATAAAGGATTTTAATATTTTTATACTGTACCAATGACCCAGACTTAGCTGGTGCTAACTCTAACAAAACCAGGGCCAAACACAAATTTTGCCCCCCAATCCCCAAAATTTGCATCCAAAACAAAAAGAAATCATGTCCTAAAGGACCTCCATACTACGCCCCCACTGCGCATGTGCAGTGTCACGGACGTTCCGAAATTGGCGCCAATTATCATTCTCTGTTTGGCCCTTCATCAGTCAACATCTCACTGATCTTTGTGCTTGTAAATCTCAGTTTAAAAGATGCCAGACACGTAATTTTTGGAGAAATGGTGATTCTAAGGAGGATAGAAGGAGGAGAGGAAAAAAGAAGTGACAAAAAATAATCAGGGCTGTACTTAAAATTTTTTGATGAAATTATGTTAAGTTGCCTATTTTCGAGGCATGGGCCTCTTGTTGTCATTCTTGCTAAATGTTGCACTGCTTATTCAGTGTTTCCTCTCCCCTAGCCTTCTAAAGTCCCCCCTTGCAATTCTCCCATGCTTTTGGCATATTTTTGAGAAAGTTCTTTTCTAAGATTTTCCTGGGAGAGTTGCTTGGATACAGAATGTTTTCTGTTATTTTCCCCATAGTTACGTTTTCACCCATGGGTGTATAAACGTTGTGTTCTGCATCTTCCATCTGATGTTCTGCAGATTCTCCCCTGGGAGTCTCTGTTTTGCATCAGATAGAGTGTAATTTTGATGACTGATTCCGGGCCAGTTTTTTCAGTGCCTGGAGTCATGTTTTCTGGTGTTTTACACTGTTTGTTTACATTGGCAACAGCCTTTTTTGAGGGGGGCTGTTTGCCTTTGGTGTAGTTTATCTCACTATAAGATACATTTATATTATCCGTAAGTGTCTCATTAATTATTTAATATAAATTTAAAATTTTTGACCACACTTTGCCATCGGATCCATCGGGGCTCAACGTTACTTTTCAGCAACTTGGGCTTCGCTGAAAAAATATTTTTTCAAAATTATTTTGATTTGCAATTGTTTTTTCATTTATTAATGGATCATGTTATTATGTATCTTTGTGTCAGGGGTTTGTGCGAGTAACTAGGACTTGTTGTTGACTTTTCACAATGAAAGTTCCCACTGTCTAAATTCCTAAAATATTGTTCAAATTGTAACGGGAAGAAATCTTCCTCTGACTTTCATGATCATTGTATTAATTGTAGTCAGTGTTCTCGCACTAATCCCTGTCCTATATGTCAGTATTGGGATGATAAACATTGGAAACGTGTGTCACGGTATGTTGTTTCTGGAGAAAGGGCTACGCCGGCTCTTTCTCCGCAAGGTCACTCTACTCTCTCAGTTTCTATTTCAGAGGAACAAGAACAGGGTGATGTTTCCATGTTATCTTCTACAAGTGTGCGTCCATCGTCACAAATGAATTCAGAGCTAGCGGCAAAAGTGCTCATGGAGATTAGACAAATGTCGTCCGCTAGCTCGCCCGGTGTAGCGTCCGTTCGGCAGCCGGGTTCGTCCGATGCGGTCCAGGAGGAAATTTTGGGTGATGCGAGCACTATAAACATACAAGGTGCACACCCAGTGACGGCGGATAGTAAGCGAGAACGGAGGAAGCCTTTGAGTCCGGTTCCTAGCTCGTCCAGGTCCAGCCGGGCCGCGAGCGAGAGAGGCCCCTCTCTCGTACAACAACATCTGGGACCAGATGTTGTGGTACAAAATGTGTCGCAAGCGGAGCATACGTCCGTCGCTCGGGACGCTCCGTTGTATAGGCAGTCCGCGGAGACTGCTAAGGCTTCTTCTTTTCGTCAGCGCACACGACCGCACCTTGCTGCGTGACCCGCCGATATATTACCAGCTTCGCCGATCAAGGATTCTTCGGCGACCAGGTCACACCATCCGGCAGCCAGGGATTCGAGACCGATGGACTCCGGACGTTCGCATAGAAAAAGTATGCGGGAGCCATCTGATGCGGAGCTGCCCACGGCGAAGCAGCGAAAGACTGCGCCTCCGCAGGTCTCGACGCCGGACATTCTTGTGCAGATAGCACAGCTTATCGCAGCATCCCAGCAGCCGACAGAAACGGTGTCGGATCGAGAATTATCCGCCGGCGCTGGGTCGGTACGCTCCGCCGAAGCATCGGGGGCGGACGACCGGGAACATCATGAGGTCCGACCGGATGGTGAAAGGGATACGGATGATTTGGAGCTATCCCTTTCGGAACAACATAAAGCTGCCGTGGACTTCATCCGACACTTTCTCCCTCAAGTTGTTCCGTCGGGCCAGACTGCTGCGGTTCCGGACAAGAGGATTATATCGTCATTGGACTCTGAATTTTTTGAGCGGTTCAGGGACATCGCTCCCGAGTTTCCGTCGCAGTCCAATAATGTTGCAAGAGCATTTGAATTATTGAACGACGCTATATTTAAACTTGCTTCCAAGACGGGGAAAGCAGGTTTCTTGTCCGCTAATACTCTCAACCTGCCTTTCATTAATGCAAGGAATAAATTCGATATGGCAGGACAGAGTATCCCGAGAGTTCCTCTGCGTATGGACGACGAGGCGGAAGACTTAGAGCTATCATTACCGTCGTCGGCTTCTATTCCAACCGCGGTGTTGGAAACAGCTATTGCGTATAACAGAGCCAATTTAGATGCCTTATCTTACGCAGATCACCTTACGAAGGCGTTATGACTGCGCCTTCAAGGGAAAGAGTTTCAGGATATACAATCCTCTTTAAGACTTCTTTCAAGGGCAGTAGCTTATTCCGCCCTTTCAGTGGCAAATCTGGAGTTGGTTAGACGTGACGCAGCCCTAGCTACATCCACACTTGTGGATTCTAAGGTGAAGAACTCTCTTAGAGTCGCTTCGGTCTCCGGAGAACTTCTCTTTGACGGCAAGCTTTCTGCTATTTATGATAAAATTACAAAGAAAGCTTCGGATTCTCTGTTGTTCAAATCTGTTTCTAAGAAGCCGGATACAGCAGACAAGAATAAGACAGGCACTTCTGGGTCTAATGCGCCCAAGAGAGGTTCCTATAGAGGTTCCGGTGCGTCCTCTTGGTCTTATTCGAGAGACCGTCAGGGTAGCGACTCTCGTTCGGGACGTCCTTTGGGCCGGGACAATCGGTCGGACGCCCCGAGGTCGACGGGGCGAGGTGCGGGTCGTGGAGGACGTGGTTTCTCCTACCGCAGGCCTCGCAGGTCCAGGAGGTGATGGCTTAAACCTCTATCGCGTACCGGTTGGCGGAAGGTTGTCGAGCTTTTCACAAGAATGGGCGTCGATTACGGACGACCCTTGGGTGAGAGGAGTGACTTCGGAAGGTCTAAAGATATCCTTCAAACGAAAGCCTCCATTAACTCGAAGTCCACAAGTGGACTCAACTTCCGTGAAATCCGCAGAAAAGAGACGCTCTGTTATCAGAGGTGCAGTCTCTTTTAATGAAGAACGCGGTAGAGGTCGTAGAAAACCAGGAAACTCCGGGATTCTACAGCCATCTGTTTCTGGTTCCGAAACCAGACGGCTCGTTCCGTCCAGTCATAGATTTGAGCTGGATAAACAAGCTGATCGTCGCTCCGAAATTTTATATGGAGACGATTCGGTCGGTCAGAGCGAGCATTCGGGTGAACGATTATGCAACAAGCATAGATCTCAAAGATGCGTACTTTCACGTCATGGTACATCCGACATTCCGAAAGTATCTACGCTTCGCAGTCCTAGGAGTGGTGTATCAATTCCGGGCGATGTGCTTCGGATTGAATCTAGCACCCTGGGCTTTCACTCGGGTAATGAACTCGGTAATGATCTATTTCCGAGCTCATTCGTCTGTGGTAACGTCGGCCTACCTGGACGACATTCTTTAGAGGTATTGCAACGAGTTAACGCTTCAGAACGATGTTCAGAATCTACTTCTATTGCTCCGACGTCTCGGTTTTATAGTAAACGAGGAGAAGTCGGATCTGGTGCCGTCCAAGTCATTCACTCATCTGGGAATGAGCTTCGAGATGCACAACAATCTCGTTCGTCTGCCGTTAACCAGAGCAAAATTAGTCAGTTGTTACGCTCGCTATTGTCTGCACGCAGACAAAGTCACAGAGAGAGAATTTATGAGACTGATAGGTCTGTGCGGAGCCGCTGCGGATCTCATTCCGATGGGGCGGTTACGCACACGTCCTCTTCAAATTTTCTTGACTCAGAATTGGAGTGTGAAAATTCACACTCGACGTAGACGTTCTCTTGTCAGATCAAGTGAAACAAGAGATTCAGACTTGGGCAAACATTCAGTGGTTAACTCAGGGAGTTCCGCTGCAGTTGCCGGATCCGAGTTTTACCATTATGACGGATGCCAGTCAAACAGGTTGGGGTGCATCATTAATCCCAACGGATTCGAGATGCCAGGGTCTTTGGGATCCGCAATTCCTGTGCAAGCACATAAATATCAAGGAAATGATGTCAATTTGGCTTGCGTTACGTCACTGGATGGACATTATTCACAATGCTCATGTCCAAATCCTATCCGACAATACGACAGTAGTGGCGTATATACGGAATCAGGGAGGCACTCATTCAGTTCCGTTGTTCAATCTAACAGAAAGAATCCTTCTGTTTGCGCTAGAACATCACGTTCTTCTTTCGGTCCGTCACATACCGGGTCATCTGAATGTGCTAGCAGACTCCCTTTCACGAAAGGGTCGCTTGTTGCCGTCGGAATGGACTCTCAACAAACAAGTATTCAATCAGATTTGCTACCAATGGGAACGGCCAATGATAGACTTATTTGCGACACATCTCAACAATCAGTTGCAGACTTATGTGTCTCCGTGTCCGGATCCAAGAGCATTTGCAGTAGACGCTCTGTCGATCCCTTGGGACGGAATGATAGGATATGCGTATCCTCCAGCGCCGTTAATTCAACAAGTATTGCTAAAGATAAAACAATCTCAATGCAAGATTCTGTTGGTAGCATCTCTGTCGCCACAGAGACCGTGGATAAATCTACTCAGGTGTCTGTTGTGGGACCTACCGCGAAAGCTTCCTCCACGGGAGGATCTTCTTTCGCAGGGGAAATCGCGCCAACTCCATCACAACCCGCAAGGTCTCAACCTTCACGTTTTTCCGTTGTGCGGTCCTTCTTGCATGGCAAGCGCTTTACAGGACGAGCAGTGGACGAGATTTCTAACTGTAGGAGGACCTCCTCTTCGCTAAACTATGCGGCTGAGTGGAAGGTTTTTCGTCGTTGGTGTAGGGATCATTCGGTAGATATATTCGATCCCTCTATACCAGACATTGCAAACTTTCTAGTATACTTGTTTGAGAAAATCAAACTGCAGCCTGTTACTATTAAGGGTTATAGGTCTATGTTATCTGATACCTATGCACATCATGATAGTTTACAAATTGGATCTAATGTCTCTTTATCTAAGTTGGTTAGAAACTTTTCGATAAATAGATCCAAAACTCTTAGATTAATTCCTAAATGGAATTTAGCTTGGGTTCTTCTTAAATTGAAGGAAAAGCCATTTGAACCTCTTGGGACAGTAGATTTCAAATTCTTATCTTATAAGACAGCTTTTCTCTTAGCTTTCTCTTCTGCTAGAAGAGTCAGTGAGCTTCATGCACTGTCGGTGGATGATTCTCACTATCGTAGTGTCGGGAACACTATCACCTTCACTACTAATGTGGGTTTTTTAGCTAAGAATCAGGCTCCTAATAAATATCCGGAACCTATTGTTATTAAGGCTCTTCCATCTTCAGACGGGCGTAGGCCTTTACTCTGTCCTGTTAGAGCGTTACGTATCTATAAACAGAGATCTCAGTTTATCAGAAAGGGACGGAAACGTTTCTTTCTGTCTTTGATGCCTAATAGAAAGGACATTTCGGTCCATTCTATTGCTAGATGGATTCACTTAACTATCCGTACTGCTTATGAGAGTTTATCTTCTTCTCAGCAGTCTGTGCTTAAGATTTCCGCTCATGAAGTAAGAGCTCTTGCTACTTCCAGGGCTTATGCCAATAGTGTTGCTATTACAGATTTAATGAAGGCTGCTTATTGGTCTCAGCCATCCACATTTACGAATTTTTATCTCAGAAATATTGAGTCCATTTCTGGAGACCTGCATTGTTTAGGTCCGTTATCTGTTGCTCAGAATGTAGTCCACTAAACAGTTGCAACTACAGTTATGCAGGCTTTCTGTTCCGGCAGTGACTCCGTCCGGCTGCCCTCTTCGCTCTGGGATATTTGACCCAGGGCAAGGGGAAGGGGGGGGGGGGGGCGGGTGTTCCCTTAGATCACCTGCTTTATAGTGAAAAGCAAGGGAATGCCTCCTCCAAGTCAGTATTTCTGAGTCGCTTCCGGGATGGTTTTAAAGTGTAATATTAATGTTAAAATTCATTCATGTCTTATTTTTAAAGTGTAGCTCGGTGTGAAGCATTTGTATATGTCAAGTGTCAAACGGGCTTTAATATACAATACCCGGACACTTTTAAATGTCTATAAAGAGTCTCAATTCTCTGGACTACTTTATTTATTGGCTTACTTTAAAAATAATTAGTATAAGGGATATACTGGATGTTAATAGAGAACATGAATGTTATTGTGCTCAATTATTAAGGGTAGTGTATCTTTCTAATTTAATATTAAATAAGAAAGATACATGTAAAGCCTAATACTCCTTTTCTCCTTAAGGGGTTACCTCTTTACTATATAGTTGAGCTTATTGGATTTTCCTCTATGTCCTAGGCCCTCCAGCCTGTTTACTATTCAGCTAAGTCTGGGTCATTGGTACAGTATAAAAATGTTAAAAAATTTATAGTACTTTATATATTTTTTATACTTACCAATGACCCAGACGGGGATGGCCCTCCCTGGAGTTGGGAACTCTGCCTCCCCGCTGAGTACATAGCGCTGACCAGGCACTGCCAGTAAGAATGATAATTGGCGCCAATTTCGGGACGTCCGTGACACTGCGCATGCGCAGTGGGGGCGTAGTATGGAGGTCCTTTAGGACATGATTTCTTTTTGTTTTGGATGCAAATTTTGGGGATTGGGGGGCAAAATTTGTGTTTGGCCCTGGTTTTGTTAGAGTTAGCACCAGCTAAGTCTGGGTCATTGGTAAGTATAAAAAATATATAAATTACTATAAATTTTTTAACTTTTACAATCTCCAATCAAATATTTTTTATTACCAACAAATTTAATTAGGGTTTAATCCAAGGCCTTTTGGGAGCGAATTTCTTTCTCATTCACAATGTGAAATAGGCAGTAAAATTCCAAGTTAAGGTATACATGTTTTCCCTGACGTACCATCTAGCAGTAATCCAAGCAGTAGTGGGCGTCAAGTCCAAGTGTTGTATAATGTGTATGCATATACACACTAAACTGCCATGAAATGTGTTTTAATTATAGAGCAAGTTGCAGCCTGCTTTGAGAACCTCATTTCCAGGGACCTCAGTAGATATATGGCACCACATATCTTTTGGGGTCCCTGAAATTATGATACAGTTTCCTCCAACCTGGCAGGTTTTGGTGATTTTAGTGGATTTTCACTCCAAATAACAAGCCCCTTCGCAATTTTCATGGATTAAACCCTGTTGTTTGTCCATTTGTTTTACACATTATTTCTTCTCACCTTGTACTGTTTTACTTTTGAAATTTCTTGGTCCTAAACCATTTAGGTCTAAAAAAGTTAAAAATCTGTTTCTCAGGCCCTCTCGCATGGGTTTTTTTCACTGCTACATGCTCTCTTTTTATATCCAATGCAAACTTGAAAAATTAAATGGTTTATGTCTGATATTTTACCCAAATTAATAAAATTGATAAATTTGTCCATTGAGTGCAGCAAGGCTTTGCAATGCTTTAGCATTGCTAAACCTTCTTGCTCTCAAGGGACGAAATACACCTTCACTCACGCTATTCTGTAGATTATGAGGCCTAAAACAAATCAAGAACATGAACTTTTGATGGCAAAGAAATAATTACAAAATAAAATATAAAATATAAAACCGCCTACCTACATGCTATTTTACAAAAAATGGCCTCAGAAACAGAAAATCTATTTTGTGGGGCCTTACCTAACAGTTTTCTGGGTTGTACACAAGTGTGGATATAAGCAATCGGGCATTCGCAGAATGAGGTCCACAGCAAGTGAATTTACTGATGCTATCCCATACAGAGGGCTGGACTCCCCAATTTATCCTCTGGATAGATATATCTGTTCAGGCCTGAGACCCTGATTCAGATTAAGGTTTACAGAGGTATATTGAGTAATGCTACACTGCTGTGCAGTGTAGCATCACTAAATTCACCCTCTAGGGCCCTCATAGTGCAGATGACAGTCTGCTTATTTCCAGGCTTGGTTGTACATCTCAGATACAACCTGGTAAAAATGTCAGTACAGTTTCTTTCTCTTGCTTAAAAAAAAGGCAACAGTGGGATTTTTACTGACTAGTTGTGAATTAGAACATTTCTGAGATTAATTTTGATTAACATAAATATGCCACAAAGTCTGTAGATGTGGGATGGTTGAATGGAGGAGGATGGTTGGTATGTTATTCTGATTGGCTTAACACCCAGCTGAGGAACAGTGCACTCAGTGATGCATGGGAAATGTGCGTGGTTGCTATCGCGCACCATCCTCCCGCAAAAATTGTCCAAGGTGTGTGAATAATCGCTCGTCTCAATTCTTGGGTGTGTTTTCATCCTTTTGAGTTGCATCAACAGAAACATTCAATTAAGTTTTGATGTTGGACAATTTTTAATAATCACTCACAATTTGAAGCGTTTAAAGTACAATTCCAAACAATTTCCTTTTTTGAACATGACACAGTAGTTCGCTTATACATCCACACACGACAAGCTAACAGTAAGAGGGTTGTACATTAACAACTCGCCCAGAGCTTACTCCCGTCACAAAATGAACATGCATGTTCAGATAAAAAAACGGTGGCCATTCTGAGATCTGAGAAATGTTTTAATATTTCCGTATTTTTTTTTATCAAAGGCATGCGAAATGTTGCTCCGTTCCCTGTTTTCTTTTTACATGTGACACCTGTCACTCCAATTCACCAGTGACACGAATTAATGTGCCCGTTTAGGAATTTACGCATCCATTTTCCATGATTTTAATAATCTGCCATTTAAAATCCCGAACTAATTTTAGTGGGTTACATATATTTTCACAGTCAAAATTTCCATCCGTGTTCAGTTGTATTCATACATTCGTTTCGAAGGACGCTTGTCAGTTGAAGTTAAACATTGAGATCACGACTCAATCAAATTCACTCTCCTCACAGTTTTTACTCTCGCAAACTTTATTTGAGGTGAGCGATTTTTCACTCGCCTCCATTTTGCTCCCATTCGTCCATGTGAACTGGGTGTGCATTTATTGATTACCTTTAATTTTACGACTGTGGTCAAAATTCACACTTACAATGTTGGTTTGGGAAAGTATGTGTCTTTAAAACTGAAGTGCCAGATACATTCTCAAGAGATAATATTTACTAACATGCATTTGTTAACCCTTTACCCAACATAACGGCCAAAACCGGCCAGCGCTATTCTCAAAAATCGCCAATTAATTTTCAAAATATTTTCATTTTTTGTCTCAAAAACATAGGTTATGACCCCTCGTTGGAACGAGCTCATCGAGCTCGTTCCAACGAGGGGTCATAACCTATGTTTTTGAGACAAAAAATGAAAAAAATTAGTTATTCAAGAATTTTTTTTGCAAGTGTCGTCTGCTTTTCATGTTAGGTAAAGGGTTAATGGCAATGAAAACTAGCTGTGGTAGATGTCTACTAGATGGGTGGTGTGGTGGCGTGGGCATAACCGGTTCTCATCAGATCACCAAAGTTAAGGAACGTCAAGCCTGGTTAGTCCTCGGATGGGTGACCATCTGAGCTGTCGATTCAGACTCCTGTGTTGGTTCTTTGGGCAAGGCACTTAACCCCCAATGTCCACAAGGGGGCACGATGATGTCGTGTACTAAGGCATACTCCACGTCGATGTGTGCATGTCTTCAACCAATCTAACCCTGCCTGTGCTGCAGTGCAGAGTTACGATGTTGGGGAGCTGGCAGCTGCTCGTCGCTGTTCGGTGGTTCTCTCTGGGTACTCTGGCTTCCTCCACCCGTAAAACTGTCACGGTCATGATTAGCCATTGAGCACAAGAATGTGACCTTAAACACCAATAAATAAATAATGTCTACTAGATAATTGACAGTACTGTACAATCGCTGTGGATTTGTAGTAATCCACGCGTGGGCAATGATGTCCACTCATGCATTCACCAGGTAATAAAAATCATCATCAGCAAAGTTTCAATTAATGAAGCACCGGGTTTACCTGGGTTGTACCCGGTGCTTCATTAATTAAATATTTGATGATTATTTCTATAATTAGTGTTTCTAACAGTTTATAATCTAAATTTATTGCGTCCGTGGAAATACAGTACGTGGAGAGTGTATTATCACTAAATCACCTGCAGAGTGGAGATTCCACCCGAGGAATAATTGCAAATTTGTTGCAAAGCATAACCAGCACCAGCAAAGTTTCAGACAATGGACCTCCGGGTTAAACCCGGAGGTCCATTGGCTGAAACATTGCTTGTGTTTTTTGTCGATAAGTACAAAATTTGAAAGTTATAGCTTGGGTGATAACTCCACTCTGTGGGTGATTTAGTTACAATCCACTCTCCATGTACTGTATTGCCCACCCGTGGGAAGTCACCAGTCCACGGCGGCAGTACTGTATATATGAAGTATCAGGAGATAGTTTTTTTTTATTACCATATATCGCTTTGCATCAGTGGTTAGAATCCCTGTATTGACCAAGTAAAATCCATGTAACATGTGCTTCAGAAATTCAGTTATCATTTGAACCCATTACCCAACGTAACGGCCAAAACTGGCCAGCGCTATTATCAAAAATCGCCAATTAATTTTCATTATTTTTTCATTTTTGTCTCAAAAACATAGGTTATGACACCTCGCTGGAATGTGCTCATCGAGCTCGTTCCAACGAGGTGTCATAACCTATGTTTTTGAGACAAAAAATGAAAAAAAATTAGTTATTCAAGAATTTTTTTTACAAGTGTCGTCTGCTTTTCATGTTAGATAAAGTCTGCTTTTCATGTTAGATAAAGGATTAATGATGATTACCTCAGTTTATTTCAAGCATATTCGAGCCCTGCCTATATGCAAGGTATAACTTCATCCACCCAATGTTTTCTCTTGTCCTCTACTATTAATGTAGAACTGTGTCCGTCCCAAAGCCTCCTGCTGAGAATTCTTTGGAGAGCTATCAGATGACATTGGCAACAAAATTTCTTGTATAGTAAATACTTTCATTTTTCATTTTTGCCTCAAAAACACAGCTTATGACTCCTCATTGGAACGAGCTGAACAAGTGCATTCCAGTAAAGGTTATAAGTTATGTTTTTGTCCAACCCACAAAAAGCCTCTATGCTATGCTGGGCCATATTCCAGTCTCTCCACATGGCCAATGCATCATTTCTTGTGTCCCCCAAGGACTAGGCCCGGGAGGGACAAAATAGATAATATGATGAAAAAAATTTACCATTGTCAGGTGCCAATAGTGCATGATGCACAAACCTGGAACTCCTTGTGCTAATCAGATAATCTCTCATGCCTAAACTTCTGCCAAGCATGTACATCTCAAGTTCCTTGATGTGATGCAAAAATTGAAAAAAAATGGTAAAATTTGAATGGCTATTGTTGTGAATAGCACTGGCCGGTAATGGCTGTTAGGTTAGATTGATGGTTAATATTTGATTATTGCCTTTTGTGACCGAATATTCAGATATTTGCTTCATCGCTAGATATACCTGTAACACTGATATGTTTTAGATTACCCATAACTTGCAGTCTTAGGCTATTAACACAAAAATTCTTGTTTCTTAGATATCTCCATCATCATAGAAAATCTGCCTCATGACCTTTGTTATACCCCCAGCGGGGGTATATAGGATTCACCTTGTCCATCCATCTATCCATCCATCCATCCATCCATCCATCCATCCATCCATCCATCCATCCATCTGTCCGTCCATTCGTCCCAAAATTCAATCATGAATAACTTGTAAAGTACTTGGATGAGTGACTTGATATTTGGTATGCAAGTATATCCTATTGTTGTATACCTATAGTGAAATACAGGTGTCGTTCGAGATTTTATTGCCAGAGTCATTGCCCTTTATGGACTTAGAATTTGCATACTCCCAAAAACTGTATCACCTATAGTCATACTTGCATTGTTAAATAAGCAGGGTTATCTTTTTGTGTCACTGTATAGTGACACTTTATTTTCCTTTCATTTTCTCAGTATCAAAATGAAGCACCTATACAATGTACTAACATATTTTTAAACATCGACTTGATAGCAATCTTTATTTTGGGTTGGCCTGCACATTGTGGGGGTATTTCGTTAGCTGTGCTTACGAACAGGTCTAGTTTTCACCTGATCTCTTCTTTGGCGCTATTTTGCACTTGTACGACAAATATTTAACCAACTGTACCTTGTGTGACAGAGCTCATAGAGCTCTGTCAAACAAGGATATGGTTGGTTCAATTTTCAACTACTTTATGGGAAAATTTTACTGCTGAAAACATTGGTTTGCCACATAATAGTGTAAGTAGTTAAATTTCTGATTCCTACTATTTTCAGAACTGTTTTGTGAATAAACAAAATAAAGCCTCCCTCCCTCATCATAAAATTGAGGAAAATTTGTCTGAGAAACAAAATTGTTTTACAGGCCTTACTTAGCTCTTTATCAGTAGGATCCCAAAAGTGACTTCCTGTACTCACACAGTTGCAGTTTTTCTTATGGATGTATAGAATGTTAGCTGAATTTTTCTAATCCACATTTTCTTTCCAAGTAGATTTTTTGTTTTCACTAATCAATTTATCTTGCAAGCAAAACACTTGTGTCATGATGTAAAGAGTATCCGTAAGTTTTTACCAATATTGTCTTGTCAGAACTGTTGTCAGTTTTGTGTATATTTGGTGTCCAGTTGTTATTCATTTCCATTAGGGCAATATATATAAAAATAATCCTTGATTTTCATACATACACACCACCCATTTGTCTGCAAGTTTAAAAAAAAATTGTGATAAAGATTTCCACCCATTTCTTTTAATTTTAAGAAGAAGCTTGTAAAAAATTAATGTGTACTGATGTTTATGTAAGCCATATTCAAGCCTGGAAATAAGCAATCTGTCATTTGCAGAATGAGGTCCGCTGCAGTCGAATTTGTAGATGGTATCCCATACAGTGGGCTAGAATCCCCCAATTTATCCACTGGGTACCTCTTTCTGTTTAGGCCTGAGACCCTGATTCAGATTGAGGTTTACAGAGGGTAAATTTCGTGCAGAGTAGCGTCACCAAATTCACCCTCTGGGGCACTCATTCTGCGGATGACAGTGTGCTTATTTCCATGCTTGGTCACAGTCGAGTCAGGCTTTTACCTTCTTTGGGTAGGTTGTGTTCAGTCTCTCTGTCTTTGGGACATTGATTAATACTGTTACTGATGGGAACTGACATACAAATATTGTTGAAAAATGTTGAATCAGTAACAATGCCGAGTGCTCAGTTATTTTCAAAATTTATTCATAGCATGAGTATTTTTTCAAAGATGCCATACTACCAGTAAGGAGAGCCTCAGTTTAGCAAGATTTTGTTCATAAATAATTGTTTTGTTTCAATGTATTTGGTTAGTGCCAAAACAATCTTACGTAAAGTGGCTTGCAGCACTTTTCAACAGACCCATGAAAGTCACTTCTAGTACTCAACCAATTAAATCATGTTTGGGGAAACAGAATTCTGGAGCTCTATGTATAGCCTTTTTCAGTGTTGTTGAATTAGTTTGTCCCCATAAGATTTGATATAGTGAACACATCCCTATGTACATTTGTTTATTCATATTTTTGTACAGTCATCATTCTAAAACTAATATACCAACTCTGCCACTAGCAGTCAGATTCAAACACAGCAAATGTCCTTACATTAATAGAATATGAGTTATGTCCCCTTGTTTGACTTTAAGGTATTGACCAGTTCAACTTAAGTTCACAAAAAGTCAGACATTTTCCAGAGCAAAGTTCTGACTTTATAAATGAGGTGACCCTGACTGTCAAAAGTGTCGATAAACCCCAATCAGTAAATAAATAAATTTAAAAAATCAAGACTTCTTGGTCATTTATTTGTGGAGGAATAAAACTAAAGTCTGAAATAACTTATTTAAACATATTTTACATATTTTTGCTACACTTTGACACTCTGTATATCCTGTGACTTTGCTGCTGTTTTTTGGCAAGTGTTGGCAGCCTACATAAGCAGCCAAGACTTGCCGAAGAACGACTGCCAAGGTGATTACAATGTAATTAACCTGAGAGCATGGTGTGGCTCAGTGCTAGACTGTTGGACTTCTATGCTAGAGGCCCCGAGTTCGATCCATGTCCGGGACAACCCACGTTGTGTCCTTGGGCAAGACACTTTATCCGGTTGCCTACATGGGGGCATGATGACACTATGTACTAAGGCATACTGCTCGTCGATGGTACACATGTCTTCAACCTCAGTGACCCTGCTTGAGCGGAGCTTGAACAGCGTTAGAATGTTGAGGAGCTGACAGTTGCTCATCGATGCTCGGTGGTTCTTTCCGGGTACTTCAGCTTCCTCCACCCGTAAAACTGTCATGGTCACGATTAGCCACTGTCCATAAGTATGTGACCTTAAACACCAATAAATAAATAAATAATAAATAATAGTTGAAATATTAGTCAGTGAGGATTGTAATTAAAAAATAAATTGCAAGACACTTAATCCCAATTGCCCATGTGGGGGCTTGGTGGTGTTGTTTACCAAGTCGATGATACACTTGTCTTCATCCAATGCTAACCCTGCTTGTGTACAGACAGTGCGTTGGGAAGCCTGACTGTTGCTCGGTGGTTCTCTCTGGGTACTCCAGCTTCTGTACAGTCATCATTCTAAAACTAATACACCAGCTCTGCCACTAGCAGTCAGATTCAAACACAGCAAATGTCTTTACATTAATAGAATATGAGTTATGTCCCCTTGTTTGACTTTAAGGTATTGACCAGTTCAACTTCTTTTCACAAAAGTCAGACATTTTCCAGAGCACAATTCTGACTTTATAAATGAGGTGACCCTGGCTGTTGCAAGTGTCATTAAACCCAAATAAATAAATAAATAAATAAATAAATAAATAAATAAATAAATAAATTAAAAAAATCAAGACTTCTTGGTAATTTATTTGGTGAGGAATAAAATATACATGTCAAAGTCTGAAACAACTTATTTAAACATATTTTACATATTTTTGCTGCACTTTGACACTCTGCACATCCTGTGACTTTGCTACTGTTTTTTGGCAAGTTTTGGCTGCCTACATACAGTTAAAACTAGAAGTCCTGCCACAAACTGTGCGCTTATCTAGGCTTAATTGTGCGTAGGAATTGCGCGCAATTGCCATATCGAATGGCATCCAAAGCACGGCAGGTTCTCCTGGTTACTCAGTGCAAACACAGGTAATGTTTCTGCCAATGGACCTCCAGGTTACCTGGAGGTCCATTGGCTGAAACATTGCTTGTGCACAGGCCACATTTACAAAATCTGATAGCCTTACTATGGTCATAACGCGTAGATTAACGCACATATCGACGTACTATTTGTGCGCATTTCATGACAGGACTTCTAGTTTTAACTGTAGGTAGCCAAGACTTACCAAAGAACAACTACCAAGGTGCTTAGAATGTAACTTGTGAGTTAACCCAAAGACTTCCATGTAGGGGCACCTGTTCTGTTGCAAAAAATGTGATCAAAGTCGGAATTAGGCCCTTTAGGGTTAAGTTTGGGTCAAATAATATATACATGCTGAAGGCAACCAAATATTTCAGTTTCAATGAACAATTTTGTAATAAACATCTTCAGCTTTCAGGCATGAGAGTCTTCCGCTAATTAGCCCTTTTTCCGCTGATTTTGAATGCAGTTTCCACTTTCCGCCGATCTGTAATTTCGTGCTGATCCACTTTCAGTTCCGTATTTTGTAATTCCAAACAGCTCAATATTGTACTCACTTGTACATGTATGTAATAGGCAACAGAAGTGTTCTTTATATCTTGTACAGTAATGTATACATGTACTATTGATTTAACAAGGCAAAGACAATTGAACAAATTTTGATTGTCAAAAATAATTTAGCATCCTACCAGTTAACTTGTTGAGGGTTACAGTATTTTTGGTGGTCTGAATTTATTCATCAATTTTTATTTTAGGCCTAAAAAAATAAAAAATCTGTTTCTCAGGCCCTCCCGCATGGTCCTTTTGGCTACCGCATGCTCTCTTTTTATAACCAATTTAAACTTAAAAAAAATTAAAATTAAATGGTTTATATCTGATATTTTACCCAAGTTAAAAAAAATTGATGAATTTGTCCCTTGAGTGCAAGAAGGCTTTGCAATGCTTTAGCATTGCAAAGCCTTCTTGCACTCAAGGGATGACATACACCACCACCCATGCTATTTTGTAGATTATGAGGCCTAAAACTTGAACCAAGAACATGAACTTTTGATGGCTAAGAAATAATTACTGAAATAAAAATTAAAATAAAAAAACGCTCGCCCACATGCAATTTCACAAATAATGGCCTGAGAAACAGAAGATCTACTTTGTGTGGCCTTATTACAAATTATTGAAAAGTGCCCATAGGCACTCTTCAATAATTTGTGACAAAACAAATTTATGTAAACAAAATATAATTTGTATTTGACTGAATATGAAGCATGAGCAAGGAAAATATTGGCTTTTGCCCTGAAACCCTCATTTCTTTGAAAGCCCTGACAGTGGCTTCTAGAACTCAACCAGCTAAGAGTTATACAAGAAGGTGAGACTCGTAGTTTTCCAACCTTTATCTAATTCAAGTAGCTCTACCTGAAAATCATTGTTCAGATTTTGTTGTTTTTTTCAATTTGTTCTTCCAAAATACTGCTAACGATCACTCATGCATTGGAATGAGATCATTTCACTGAGAGATCAAATGTGTTTTTGATGTACAAAATAATATTTTTTTAGTTTATTTATGAAAAAATTGCAAGTGTCATCTTTAAGCTGTGTGAGGTAAATGGTTACAAATAATTGCTTTAGCTCACACGATGAAGAGCCAACACTTGCAAAATATTTTCTTGAAAAATGTCTGTTTAAAAAATGTTCACTTTATGCCTAAAACACATAGCTTATACAGGTATGACTGGGAGAATCAGAGTTACCCACCTTGAACAGTTGCACTTGGAAATGAGGCAATCTCCAGAACTAAGTAGCCTTGGTAAAATATATCATATCAATAAACGTTTGAATCATTCTACTGGCATTTTTCGTTATTGTTGAATATTCCAGATAAATAAAGTGATTTGATGACTTTTGGACCCAAAAATACAAGTGACTATTGGTGCATTTTTGTTGGGAATTCCTTGAAAAATATGTGCATGTGACCGGTACTTCACTTCATGTCAGTTTTTCTCTCTTATTTGTTGCATGACCCCTTGTTCTGGGGTCTGAAAACGTCTGAAGGGCTGTACTTGACCAAGATATTTGAATGCCAAAATTAAAGTGATGCAATCATATTTTTTTCGCCTGAACGTTATAATGGGAAAATATTTACTACTGTGATACCTGTAAGTCTAATCTTTTTGAGGTCAAAATAAAAAAAACAAATTCAATTTCAATTCAATTTGAATGGGGATTTTTTGAATAACCTGGCCAGACATATGGCTGTTATTAGCTCACCTGACTGAAGGTGAAAGTGAGCTATAGTAAATGACTTGATATTTGGTACTGATCTTTCTTTTGAGAATTATCAAGGGAAGTTTGTAGAGCTATATTTGCCTTTTGATTTGCTCTCCCGCATTGTGTCCTTGGGCAAGGCACTTAACCCTGCATGGGGGCATGATGACACTGTATACTAAGGCGTACTGCACATCGATGGTGTGCATGCCTTCAACCAATTGAACCCTGTCTGCGGTGCAGAGTTTCGATGTTGGAGTGCACAGCTGCTCGTCATTGCCCGGTGGTTCTCTCCGGCTTCCTCCACCCATAAAACTGTCACATGACATGATATGACCCAGGCTGTTAAAGTGTCGTTAAACCCTAATAAATAAATATTTGCCTTTGGAATGTGGGGGATTTTTGGGCCCACCCCAAATTTCTGTTTTTTTGAATGAATCAAATTTGGTATGTAGTATTTTTCGGTCATAAGTACAAGCCTGGAAATCTGCAGACTGTCATCTGCAGAATGAGGGCCCCAGAGGGTGAATTTAGCAGGGTAGCATCATTAAATTTACCCTCTATGAACCTCAGTCTGAATCAGGGCTCAGGACTGAACAGAAAGAAGAACCCAGAGGATATATTGGAGGATTATAGCCCACTGTATGGGATAGCACCCTCTGGGGACCTACATCTGCAAATGATAGATTTCTTATTTCAAGGGCTGGTTAGTGTGTATCACTAGTCATGTCTATCAGTCATTTAAGTTTGATGAAAATTTCAATCTCTCACACAGTTTCATCTGGCGATATGCCAGTCAGTCTGTTTTGTCTGAATTTTCACCTAAAGCATCTTTACATCAGATCTTGATTGTGTGGTTACAATTTCAATTTTAATCTGTCTTGTGAGGATGCAGAGTACCATGTATTCACCAAGGTTGATCTGAATGAAGACTTAAATCCCATACTTTGTGGAGTAATTTCTAAAAGTTCCAAAATTCACTCTTGCATTATAAGTTACAAGTGCACTTACAAAACATTTGAAAACACTTTTGATGAGGACGTGAATGCAACCAATTAAAAGTGATGTTTTATATAATCTAGTCTGATGCCATGTATAATGGATTGCCGGCAAAAAAGTGAATATCTCTGAATGGTAGATCTTAGACTAAGCCTGGAAATAAGCAATTTGTCATTTGCAGTATGAGGTTTCCAGAGGGTGAATTTGCTGATGCTATCCCATACAGTGGGCCAATACCCTCTGGGTACCTGTTTTCTTTTTTTTTTGTTTTTGTTTTTTTTTTGAGACTTTGATTCAGATTGAGGTTCACAGAGGGTGAATTTGGTGATGCTACCCTGCAGGGTAGCATCACCAAATTCACCCTCTGGGGACTAGTGCTCAAATGATTAGTCGACTAATCAACGTTTTTTTCGCCTATAGTCGACTCTGGTTTTTGTCGTCAACTAGTTGAAACACAGTAGGAGGACTCTTCAAGCCAACAAAATCTCTGTAGAAAGATCAATGAATTCATATCTCCGGGGAAATAGGGTTACAAAATGCTTGGAAAAAATTGTGCTGCCGATCGCTGGCTTCAGATAGTGGATGTGACAATGTAACAACCGACTGGAAACTCGATAAACTTCAAACAACTTTACAGACAGTTTGTCCGTAGCATGTGTTGTGTCACGCTCCCTGACTCCCATGCAGTGTCTCAGTGTCTTGGTTTGACTCTTCCAGTGCTGATGCGCCAACATCAAAATATAAATTGTTTAGAGCTGTAGGTTTTTAAATTTCTTGTTCGGGTTTCGGTTTCGGTTTTTCAGGTGGAGTAAAACCTCGATTTGGTTCGGTTTTCGGTCTGTTCATGAGGCCAAGTAAAATTCAATAAAACTCATTCTTATGTCCGGAGTCATAACTGAATGGTAGTGAAATTGAGTGAAACTCAATGAATGCCCGAAATAAACTATAATACATGAAGAATCAGGAAGGCCAATATAATAATTACCTAAATATACAGAACTTTTATTGTGCTTGGCCATTTTTCGAGGTCTGACACCTACACGCAACTTGAGGAAAGCTGCAAACACAACTAAACTGAAATGTCGGAAATTCACAGAATGTAGCCTTCCCAGAGTAGTGAGAGTACCCAGACACTGCCATTGGCAGTGTCTGGGTACTCTCACTACTCTGAAATGGCTACATTCTTTGAATTTCTG
Source organism: Pictodentalium vernedei (assembly GCA_031216915.1). Lineage (NCBI taxonomy): Eukaryota > Metazoa > Mollusca > Scaphopoda > Dentaliida > Dentaliidae > Pictodentalium > Pictodentalium vernedei. The sequence continues at coordinate 36,039 of JAUFNR010000304.1, forward strand.
CAGCAAGAGAGAATTTAATAAACAACGAAAAACCTTAGATTACGGGATGTCGACGGTTTCGGTTTCGGTTTTTTTAAAAAAATAAAAACCTCGGTTCGGTTTCCGTTAACCTACAGCTCTAAAATTGTTGAATGTTTCTCGTAATACAACTGGCCCTCGACGTTCATTTTTTCCCTCTTTTTTTTTATGTGGTAACCCGGATGTATCGGAACCGACACTTTCGGTATTTTCCAAAATTACTCTGTTCCATTTTCTGTACATTGACTGCGCCGAGTACCAACTACTTTTTTTGTGGACCGAACAGCTCTACACTGAAATAGGGAGGTTTATGTGTTTGACATGTTTGTTTTACCACGACGCATAGCTCATGGTTCATCCTTGTAACAAAGCAGGGGGTAGCCGGTTAGGAACTAAAAAAATTCCGAAGTTACTAGTAGTCTGGCTTGCCAATTAGTCGACGTCGACGTGACTTTGGGGTGTAGACTAGTCGACTTTTAAATTCCATAGTCGTTTGAGCACTACTGAGGACCTCATTCTGCAGATGACACTCTGCGTATTTCCACGATTGCATAGACCTACCCCAGAAGAACATACAGATCTAGTATCAGTCCTATTGTTCAGTGGAAGGTCTTTATGTATACTGATGAGGTTACACACAAGATTTTTGCGAGCATGGCATTTCACACTGTCGGTACAACAACCCTTCCACACATCTTTGGTGACATCTTTGGTGACGACCAGTGAATCTATACACAGGCATTTCATAAAACTTTTGGGAGCACAGTGGCTCAGTGGTCACAGCATTGAACTTCAAACCGAAAGGTCCATTCCCTGCTGGGAGTAACTGTGTTGTGTCCTTGGGCAAGGCACTTAATCTCGATTGCCCACAGGGGGGCATGGTGGCAATGTGTACTAAGGTGTAATGCGTGTTGATGGTGCACCTGTCTTCAACCAGTGCTAATCCTGCTTGTGTGGAGTTAGTAAATTTGTGTGGGTGGGGGGGGGGGGGGGGGGGGGAGGGTCGGACAATTGCTTGTTATTGCTCAGTAGTTCTCTCTGGGTACTTCGGCTTCACCACCCGTGAAATTGTCTGATACGATGTCACCCTGGCTGTTGAAAGTGTTGTTAAGCCCCAATAAATAAATAAATTCATCAAAATTTCAATTCAAATATTATTATTGTTCAAAAAGTTTGCTTCAAAAACATTGCTTATGGTCATTTTTTGGAATGAGCTGATCAGGCTCATTCCAATGAGGTGTTGTAAGCTATGTATTTAAAGCAAAAAATTAAATTTTTTAATTATTCAAGAAATTCTTTTGGCAAGTGTTGTCTGCTAGGTGAAGAGTTAACCCTTTACCTAATGTAACGGCCAAAAACGACCAGCGCTATTCTCAAAACTCGCCAGTTAATTTTCATTATTTTTTCATTTTTTGTCTCTAAAACATTGGTTATGACCCCTCATTGGAACGAGCTCATTGAGCTCGTTCCAATGAGGGGTCATAACCTATGTTTTTGAGACAAAAAATGAAAATAATAGTTATTCAACAATTTTTTTTTGCAAGTGTCATCTGCTTTTCATGTTAGGTAAAGGGTTAACCTTTTACCCAACGAATCGGCCGCATCCGCCCACGTAATATGAAAATTCAGCAGTTGAAAAAATATTATTTTTCAAAAAATTTATAAAAAAAGCATATCATGTGACCCCTCATTGAACGAGCTCTTCAAGCTCGTTCCAACGAGGGGTCACATGATATGGTTTTGTTGAAATTTTTTTTAAAAATTTGAAAAAATGATATTTAAAATAATAAATTTTGATATCGTCTGGTTTGGGTAAAGGATTACAGAAAGAACTATTTGGAATTTGGAATTGAGAAAGATGCACTGTTTTTACACTTCATACTTTTCTTCTGTCTCATTCTCCAGTGTCGTCTGCTTTTCATGTTAGGTGAAGGGTTACAGAAAGAACTCTTCGGAATTTTGAATTGAGAAAGATGCACTGTTTTTTACACTCCATACTTTTCTTCTGTCTCATTCTTTAGCATAAAAAGCTGGGATGAGGTTGTAAAGGGACTGGTTCAGTTTGGTACATATTTTATTCATCAGTGACTTTAAGATCAATTGTATAGTACTTGAACATACTTGGCATCAAGCAACCACTTGATGAATGCAAGCTGGTTTCTTAGGACAGAATTATTGGAAAATAACAACTTCTCAAGTGAAAGATTTGTTGACTTGTAGTGATCAGGCAGATCAGAGATAAAAAAGATTTCATTTTCCTATCTAAACACTGTTTTACTCTAATTATGGAGTTCTCAAAAACAGTTGAGCTGCAATTTATGTCTACAGTGAGAGTAAGAGTAAGTCAATAATTCTTAACCCTTAACCCAATGCAGGCGATATCAGAATTTATTATTTTAAATATCATTTTTTTTTAAAAATTCCGTTATTTTCAACAAAACCATATCATGTGACCCCCTCATTGGAATGAGGTCTACGAGCTTGTTCCATACAGATTATCATGATAATGTGGGTGTCCTGAAATTTGTATCAGATTTGAGGGTGGTGTCCAGAATGGGATCTCAACGAGCTGGCTGTGCCGGCGAGTTGTCATCTCATTCTGGACACCACCGAGAATCTGATGCAAATTACAGGATATGCACATTATCATGATAATTTATTTATCTAACAATTCTGTCACATAAACAGATTAAATCTTAAATTATTAATACAGTTTTGGGATATAATGTTGGTCGAGAAAAAGTTTTTAAAAATCCATATTTATGGAACAATATTGTTGTGCACTTTAACAAACAATAAGTAATGCGGTCACCGCAAATTTTCAAACTTGCGTTGTAAAATTATTTACTCTCAATGTCACTTCCTATGATGATATGCTTGAATTTACAAGTGTGCTGTATTTAATTGTGCAGTTTCTATTTATTGGGGGGGGGGGGGGGGGGGGGGGGGGGGGGTGGGTCATATGCTATTAATAGTTCTGTCGCTAATTGTAAGGAATTTTCTTTTCTTTTCTAATCCATCAGCTGAGTCAATCACTGAAACCCACATAGAATGTATTAATGCACCTGTTATGATAGCCTGTTGCGTTCCCGGAAATGAATCGTCTATATGATACAGATTCAGAATGAGTTGTCTATATGATATGGAATCGAAAACACCTTATGTGATACGTACCGTTTCTCATGCTTTTCAAGCCAAAATAAATTTGATTGTTTGATAAAATGAGGGGTCACATGTTAGGATTTCGTTTCAAACCTTTTGATAAATGATATTTTTTCAACTGCTGAATTTGCATATTACGTGGACGGGTGTGGCCAATTCATTAGGTAAAGGGTGAAAAAATCCTATGTTTTTTTTTTTATTCCTCATTTGAAGTCAGGGACCATTTTTCTCATACATACAGAAGCTCTCCAAATACTTGCATGGATCTGGCCTCAGAGTATTGTTATAGCAAAGATGAATGTTTTAAATATTTTTAGGTTGTTTATTGCAATGTTTTTGAGCTTCTTTAGTGTACATGCACATGTGTACGTTGGGATAATAATTGCTCCAGATCACGTGGTACTGAATTCTCAGGTTGATTCAATTGACTTGGAAAACCCCCAAAAATGGAACCGTATATCTACTGGATCCACTAAAATGCGGAATTTATTATTACTTCTCGATTTCACTTTTTACTTTTATATTCCCTTTACATAAACTCTCTCTGTATTGTGCAAGCATAATAAGCTGGCATAAACATTTCTGAATTTATGGTGTACTTGCAACCATGTCCCTTTCAAGAGTTTTTGAATGAAGATATTAACCCCCATAGTTTGGAACCCTGTCATATAATAAACTTGAAATTATTTTAAAATGATTTCTTGTGAGCCACCAGTCACAGTGCTTTGAGATGTGGTATTCTTCTTTGTGTGAGAGAGATTCAAGTTTGTGCATAGAAAGTTTCTTGTGTATGTTCTGATACGAACAAGCAGGAAATAAGCAATCTGTCATTTGCAGAATCAGGACCCCAGAGGGTGAATTTAGTGATGCCATCCCATACAGTGTGCCATTTTATCCTCTGGGTACCTCTTGCTGTTTAGGGTTGAGACCTTGATTCAGATTGAGGTTTACAGAGGGTAAATTTAGTGATGCTACCCTGCTGTGCAGGGTAGCATCACCAAATTCACCCTCTAGGGTCCTCATAATACAAATGACCGTTCTGCTTATTTTCAGGCTTGGATACGAAGAGATTGCATGGCACATGCACAAAATAAGAGTGTTTCATGGGCATTTTCTCGCGTACTTGTGCTTGCACAAAACATTTTCTTGTTTATTACTGTAACTGCATCTATTCATCCTGTAGGCAGCAGTGGTAAAGTTATTTTCACTAATTAGCTCTAATGTACCACATATGCTCACACTTTATAAGCAGTCATGGACCTGGGTGATAACAGATTTTTTTATATTCTCAACAATAAAGTGTTAATGGGGAGATAGGTTAGGAGTACTTGGCTATGTGGTATATGATCTTTACTTTATACAGAGGCATAATTAGTGAGGTGACTGATTAAGTTATTTTTTTCTCTGACAGTGGAGAACTTTCCATTATGAAGAGCATGTGGTGAGTGAAATGTTGTTTTTTGTCTGCTGATTTTACCTCGTTTTCATTTTCACTTATTGGATTTCTTGTGATACTGTATTTTCTTCACACTTTTACCTTACAAGAATAGCAGACGACACTTGCAAAAAAAATTTCCTGTATTACTAAAAAATTTCAATTTTTGCCCCCAAAACATAGCTTATGACCCATCATTGGAACGAGCTCACTGAGCTCCTTCCAATGATGTGTCATAAGGTATGTAGCTGAAGTAAAAGTTGAAAGACAATTAGGCTACACAAAGTAGATCTTCTGTTTCTCAGGCCATTATTTGTGAAATTGCATGCGGGTGAGCGGTTTTTTATTTTATTTTTATTTCAGTAATTACTTTTTTGCCATCAAAAGTTCATGTTCTTGGTTCAAGTTTTAGGCCTCATAATCTACAGAATAGCATGGGTGGTGGTGTATTTCATCCCTTGAGTGCAAGGAGACTTTGCAATGCTAAAGCATTGCAAAGCCTTCTTGCACTCAAGGGACAAATTCATCAACTTTTTTAACTTGGGTAAAATATCAGACATAAACCATTTAATTTTTATTTTTTTAAAGTTTAAATTGGTTATAAAAAGAGAGTATGCGGTAGCCAAAGGGACCATGCGGGAGGGCCTGAGAAACAGATTTTTTATTTTATTAGGCCTTAAATGACTTTTTTTGTGAATAGTGCTGGCCAGTTAAGGATGTTTCATTAGGGAAGGAATAAACACCAAACTGAGGCATAGGTGCCCTTATCAACAGTATATCACATAACAGTAATTCATCAGCTGAGGCCAAAGATACACTAAACTGTTCCTTGTATTCTAAAATAGATAAACACATGTTTGAAAATCCTGATAAATTTACACAATTTTTATGTAACATTATTTATTTATTGAGGTTTAACATAACGATACTTTCAACAGACAGGGTCATATGGTGTCTGATAGCTTTACTAAGGGGAGGAAGCCAGAATACCTGAGAGAACCACCAAGCAGCAGTGTGTAACTATCAGACTCATCCACTAACTTACCCCAAACAAGGGGTTAGCATCGTTTAAGCGCATGTGTGTCATTGACATGCAGTATGCACACTGTGCCTCACACTCAGTGTGCAAAATTTCAGAAATAGCTCTAACCAACTGACTGTTCATGTGGTTTGGGGATGGCTAACCGAATGTTCAGCTACGTAAAAGATTCTTGGGAAACTGCTTCTTTATCATTAACAAGCATTTATATATTGTGTGGAATTGAAATGTATATAGCCGCTAAAAGCAAAAGTCTAAAAATCTATCACAAGAAAGGCTGGTTAACTGGTTGAGTGCTGGAAGCCCATATTTGGTCTTTATTCTGTACTGCGGGTATCTAAAGTTAAAGGCTTCATATTCTGTTGATGTCCTTCATATTATTTTGGCAGTAAAATTTCTTCACCTCTTCTTGATTTGCATTGTTAAAATTTATGGGAGAGTGCCTTTTGGCACTCTCCCATAAACTGAAACAAGACAAAAACATGTGAACAAATCTTGAGGCTGAGAAAAAATTTAACACCCTACCAGTTAAGTTACTCAGACTTTACCATTCAAGATGCAATATTTGGCTAACCAGTCATCCGTTCGCATAGGTTTAAATTTGCATAATCACGCACACAAACCAAACAAGAATTCTCATCAAATTTTGCACACTGCACACTCCTCTTTGAGTAATGGAGATCACATGTCTTGCCCAAGATTGAATTCAGACGATGCATGTCGAGTACCGAGCCTACATCCTTTCGATCTGAGTCCAATGCTGCAACTAGGTGCATAAGTTTGGTGTTAAGAAGTTATATAAGGCTCCCATACGCAGCATTAAAAAAGTTCTGTGGCCATGCAGTGGTTTGCAGTTACCTCCTTGGTAGCATGTATAGGTATGACTGCACACTATTGCCTCGTCACTTTGTATCGAACATGCAAATTTACCTTTAGGCTGGTTCACCTGCTGTAAGACAGTAAAACTGACCTACATGTAAGTCTGAATTGAGCCTTACACCTTAGGCTTAACTGGTCTAGTTTTTTAATGCATTACATATTCAGTTGAAAACAAACAATGTTTTGATTGTATTTGTAATAAAAATTTATTAGCGAGTTCCCGTTAGCACTTTCATAGATTGTTATGCCCCCGAAAAATTTTCGATGGGGTATGTAGTTGAAGTCTCCATCTGTCTGTCCGTCCATGTAACATGGACGGACAGACAGATGGAGACCTCGACTATATACCCCAGTAGGCACAGTGCGCATACTGCATGTCAGTGACACACATGCGCTCAACAGAGTTATAATACAAAATGTTTGTACGGATGTCTGTCCATCCATCCGTCCGTCTAGGCGTCCGTCCGTCCATCCGTCCGTCCGTCCATCCGTCATTTTGTATTATTATTTTGTATTATAACTCGAGCATGAATTGTCAAATTTTAATGTTCTTTGGTATGGTGATAGGGTAGCTTGGAGGAACGTTGTTTGGATTGAACCAATTCTCTTCAAACATTCAGAAGTTATTTATTTACATGCAAGTCCGACTTTGCTGTCTTCGGGGCATCAACACATGCGTTAGCATTGCTCTTGTTGTGAAACAGTTATTGTAAGCTGACAAGAGTTTTTTTTCAATAAATGTAACAGCATTGCTTTGTTCTGTAATGCCACTCGGAAAATTTTTTATTAGATGTAGATCTTTACTGATTTGCCAGTGAAGATAAGATTTGGGGTTTGAATATAGTTAGAGCTCATGCTTGTTTGAGTAGTCCATAATATACAGTACAGAATTGCTTTATGCTAGCATTTATTATAACCCTTTTTTGACCACTAAACTTATACTTAAAAACAGTAAAGCACAATCATTTAATAACATGAGAAAATATCTCCATTTTTATTACACTGTTGTTCTCTCTGCACAACTTGAACCCTGACCTTTCGTTGAATGTTTACATATTGTGTGGCTACATATCCACTGACATCACATCCGGGCCTGGAAATGAGCAATCTGGCATTTGCAGATAGAAGTCCCCAGAGGGTGACTTCACTGATGCTATCCCATACAGTGGGGCTAATTTATCCTCTGGGTACCTCTTTCTATTTGGGTCTGAGACCTTGATTCAGATTGAGGTTCACAGAGGATAAATTTAGTGATGCTACCCTGCTGTGCAGGGTAGCATCACTAGATTAACCCTCCGGGGACCTCATTCTGCAGATGATAGTCTGCTTATATCTATACTTGGTTCTTGCACTTTGTTTTAACTTATGAGACTCCATAGTGTTGTGGGGAGGAAAGTGGACAGAGAACTTCCTTGAGATCGTAACATAGGAGCGAGGTCTGTTAATTTTCAAAATCAATTGCATTTAATTTGGTTTTTAATATTCAAGACCACATTTTTAGTCCATAACTATAATAGGTTTTAATTGTATATTAACTGATAAAATCAGTGAGTAGAGTATATACTAATTAATATGAAAATTGATTGAGAATATCAACTATTCTACCCTTCATATTAGATATGGACTCCTCCATCCAGGCTATTGAATTATTATGGAAGGTTCCATTCTTTTTCATGAGTGTTCAAACGATATCAATACTGGCAGTGCTTGAAAATAATAAAAACAAAATTTTATTGCTTTAACCACTTTTCCTAAAGTGGCAAGAAGATGACACAAAAAATATTTTTCTTAAATACTGAAAAAAAAAAAATCTATTATTTGCCCCCAAAGCATACCTTAGGCCTGTTTTTGAATACCTGAAAATTTTCATTTTAAAAACCTTCCTTGTGAACCTCTCATTCAGACATGTTAACCTCCAGAATAATTTTTCAGGGAACCTGAGGGTGATTTTCAGGGAAATGGGATGGATTTCAGGGAAAAGTTGGCGCTGGGACAAACAAAAGGAAAAAAACTTGCGAATTTTATGCTGATGCATTTATGCTATGTTAAAAAATCATAAAATAATTGTTGATTTGACCCCCCCCCCCCCCCATGCCATCCTCTTCTTCATGACCCTCCCAGCCCCCACCCATCAAAGTCTACTAGGCTAATAATTTATATAGGACCCATATCACAAGTGCTTGGGTGGAAGTCCTCTAAAATGGGCAACATGGTTATACATGGACTAAGGCCACACAAAGTAGATCTTCTGTTTCTCAGGCCATTATTTGTCAAATTGCATGCGGGCGAGCGTTTTTTGGTTTTATTTCTGTTATTATTTCTTTGCCATCAAAAGTTCATGTTCTTGTTTATGTTTTAGGCCTCATAATCTACAGAATAGCATGGGTTTGTGGTGGTGTATTTTGTATTTTGTCCCTTGAGAGCACGAAGCAAAGCCTTCTTGCACTCAAGGCACAAATTTATCAGTTTTTTTATCTTGGGTAAAATATCAGCCATAAACCATTTAATTTTTATTTTTTAAAGTTGACATTGGTTACAAAAAGAGAGCATGCAGCAGCTAAAAGGACCATGCGGGAGGGTCTGAGAAACAGATTTTAAATTTTTTTAGGCCTAAACTTGACAGTATTTCCATGTGGTGGTAACGATTAGCCATTGTGCAGAAATATGTGACCTTAACCACCAATGAATAAATAAATAAATAAATAAATAAATAAATTAAATAAATAAATAAATAATCCTTTAGCCAATGCACGCAATATCAAAGTTTATTTCAATTTTTTTCCTATATTCCTCACAAAATGTTAACAATATGAAACCCCCACTTCCCCTCCTCAAATATGGGCTTCCAGCACTCTACCAGTTAAAATAAATATGTTATAATTTGTTCATTGAAAAATTGATCTTAAAAGTCTTCGAAGCTATGTTTTGGGCAACAAAACTAAAAAAACCCAATAAAAGCAAAAATTGATTCAAAAGCTCTGCTGTAACCTAGATATTTAATTTGATATTATCTGTATGAATTTCTAATTACAAACAAAAATTATATCATTCTTTAGTGAGACAGTTTAACTGTGATATTGATATTCCGATTTTTTCTCACAGATTAACAAAAGGATTGCCTGGTTTTAGACTTGATGTTTTAATTGATAGTAGCAGTAGGACAGATGTTCAATGGAGCTAATGTATGTGAGAAATCAATTGTTGACTTCTGTAAACACTGTTAGGATGACTTTCATGAATCCATTTCAATTGTTATAAGATTTAATTTAAATTGTTCAAACTTTATTGTTTTGTTCGTGGAAACTCTTGAAAGCCAGGAAGATGCTTGTTATTTGTGTTGCCCAGACAAAGGCTTTTCTCCGAGATATATTTGAGATAATTCCAGTCACCACTTCATGTATGAGAGTTTAAACTCAGCAGAGAATGTTTATATGTAGTGAAGTGTTGGTGCTCGGTTAGTTTATGAAATCTGTTAATAATATTTTTACATGGTGAGTGTTGTTTTTATTAGGTTTTTTATTACTAAGTTTCATCTCATTTTATTGTACAAAGACTGGCAAAAACGTTCTAAAAACTCACTCCAGGTATGCTGGAAGTACTTCAGGTCAGGGGAGTCAGGCCCCCGGAATAGTGCATTTACTCACACTAGCGGCCCCACCTTGTCACGCCGAAACATGCATGTCTTGAAGGTTGATGGCCCGAGATGGAGGAATTTGAGAGTCGGTGTCAGTCTTTCCCAAACACCCCCATCTACCCCATTGAATTTTGAAAGCTCCTAGAGTGGATAAGGGGTGTATTTTTACTTTACTTCAAGAATAAATCATTGAAAAAAATTAAATGACGAACCTGGGAAGGGCCTCTGTCCCCGCACCTCCAGCACCCCAGACTCACTTAGAAACTTCTCTGTGGTACACACACCCTAAGTAGGTCATAGGACCAACTTACCCATCTGTCAAACAACTGTCATCAGACTTTCACTGCTATTTTTTAGCTTAACTTTGACGTAGTCAAATTTGAGGTTTTGTCATGGCCTGTCGTCCATTTGGACGTCTGTCCATCCATCTGTCCATCAACAATTCAATACGGCTTGGGCTAGAGGCAGTATTTATGAACTGATCTTTACAAAACGTCTTGGGTACCTTTGTTATCACCGTGGGACGAGAACGAGTGTTTTTGGGTGTGGTCCGAAATTTCAAGACAAACTTTGAATTATTCAGTGCTAGTTATACACAGTAAGTGCACTTTTCAATACGGCTCTGGCTAGAGGCATCTAACTGTCACCCACCTTTACAATACTTTACCTGTACATTTGTTACAGGCTACGGTCAGTATTTATGTACAGACCTTTACAATACTTTACATGTACCTTTGTTATCAGGTCTTTACCTAGACGTGTGTCATTGCCTGTGTCATATACTATACATGTACATGTCTTACACAAGTTGAGCTACAGTGTCATTGATACTTTCATTTTATACACCCATTTGTAAAAACGGTTGTATTTTCTAAATGATCTGTCTTGTCCATCTGTTCGTGTGTATGTCCATAAAATATTGGTTTCCGACCAATAACTCCAGTTTGGATTATTTGATCTCAACCAAAGTTGGAACGTGTATCACCCAGATAGTAATACAGGCTAAGTGTGAATATTGGTTCCATCTGAGTATTTTTACATGAGTTATGGGCCTTTTCGACTTAAAAATTTCTCATTATCGTCTACATTTTATTACATGCACAAAAATTTGACTCCTATAACCCAACCATCCTTTCCACTGACCTCCCTCCTCACCCCCAACCTCCAACCCCCATGTCATTTAGGCAATTTGTCCCAAAATGCATTTTTGAAGGAGGATTGGGAGTTTATTACATGCAGAAAAAAATGACTCCTATAACATGCCCCCCTCTCCCTCCCCCCCCCCCCCCCATG
>JAUFNR010000318.1:0-45983 GCA_031216915.1 Pictodentalium vernedei
TGCATACCAAATATCAAAAGATTCTGCCTGCTGGATCTAGAGAAGATTTTTTAATGTTTTTCCCATTGCCTACAGTGTTTAAAAAGTGTTTTCAAAGTCCTGAAACTGTACCCTATGATAAAACTGATGGCAATTTTTTTGGACCAATCCTTTCTGTTGGTCCTAAGGAAGCTTCACACCAAATAAAAATTCTCAGTGCCGTGCAGTTTTGGAGATACGGCATTTTACTTTTTTTCTATTTTTAGCTCCTGCGGTTTCCATGGGGCTGCAGAAAAAGAAAATTTGGCATAAATTAGGTACTTATGACCCAATAAGCCCTCACATAAAATTTGGTTCAAATCAGCCTCTCGGTTCGGAAAATAGAAATTTTGGGCGGGGCCAAAAAAATTTGCCCCTCCCATAACGACTCCAAATATAGCCCATCAAACTTCTCTTAAAGAAATCCAAGTCTACACCTTAAAAGGAAGCTGCATACCATATATCAAGTCTCTGCTACTGCTGGTTCATGAGAAGATGATTTTGGGGCCCCTTGAGGGCTGGCACTACCCAGAAGGCATTAGGTAACAAACATTTGAATAATGTAAAGTTAACGCCGGACGGACTGCGGACAGAATGTGATCAGTAAAGCTCCCACTGAGCTTCGCTCAGGTGAGCTAAAAAACTATATTAATTTATAAATAAATTGATGGTGACATGAATTTCCCATTGTTTTTTAATCACATTCTTGCTTCTGAACACATTTCACATTGTGTTTGATATTTGCAATCTTTGTAAGAAAAAGCCAAAGTTTTCTCAGTTAAGGCAACTCAAGTCATAAAACAGTGATTTTTTCCAACAGAATGACCAGTACCTGCTACTGTGGTGTCTCATGACACTGTTAAAATTCCTAAAATCATCAAATATTGATTCATTAATGCTGTGCTTGTGCTGCAAATATCCACAAGTGCACTTTCACTATTTTGGTTTTAATCCCCACAGGCATGCATTCTGTCAAAAGGAGTGAAATTGTAGAAAATATGTTCACAAAGAGGACAAGTTACAGTAGTCGCTGTGGACGGGTTGTAAATACACGTGTGGGCAGTGATGTCCACTCATGCGTTTACCAGTCAATAAAAATCATCATCTACAAAATTTTAATTGAAGAAGCACCGGGTTTTGATGATTATACCTATAGTTAGTGTTTGGCATCAAATATTATTGTATTCGTGGAAATATTGCCCATCCATGGAAAGTGAGCAGTACACAGCCACTGTACTGTATTTGTTTCAAGTATATAATATACTCTTTGATGTGTGTGTGTGTGTGTGTGTGTGTGTGTGTGTGTGTGTGTGTGTGTGTGTGTGTGTGTGTGGGGGGGGGGGGGGGGGTTGGAGGGTGAAAGATAGCTGCAAATTATTTAAAATGTTGAGCCAGGCAAATGAAAGCAAAGAAACATTTCATCTGAAGGACAGACAGAGACATGCAGTAACAAATTTTGGAAGCCTACATAAAAGTAGTGACAAACTTAAAATAAAAAATATAGATGGAAGAGCCAGGGCAATGTTGTCAAACAGAAAACAAACAAGAGCCCTAGAGGGCCTGATGGCATTCACCTGACATGGTAACCTAAAAATCAACCCAGGGGAATTTATTTGAACATTTAGTTGCATCTGCCCCTCATAAGAAAAGCTTATACAAAATATCCCAAGATTCTGACCGGCGGATCTCCAAAAAAACAGATTTTTAAAGAATATTCCTCATGTTGAACTAAGTTATAATTCAGGCTCCCACAGAGAGCCCAAATATGAACCCTGGGACTTGGCTTGAACAAATTTGAATCTCACATCCCTGAGGATGTTATATACCAATATCAGAAGATTCTGACTACTGGATTTTAAAGAATATTCCTCTTATTGAACCAAGTTGTAATTTGGGCTCCCACAGGGAGCTCAAATATGAACCAGGGGACTTGGCTTGAACAAACTTGAATCTCACCCTCTAAGGATGCAGCATCCCAAATATCAAAATATTCTTAAGAGTGGATCAGAAGAAGATTTTTAAAATATATTCCTCATATTGCACTAATCTAATCATAGAGAGCCCAAATATGGACCCAGGGATTTGATTTCAACAAACTTGTGAATAAATCTTCCAAAGATGTTATATGCAAAATATGAAAGCCTTTGGAGCAGTGGTATGGGAGAAGAAGATTCTTTAATGTTTTTCCCATTACTAAAATGATGACTCCTCATAAGTCCTTGAAAACTTCCCTACAGTTAAAACTAGAAGTCCTGTCACGAAAATTGCTCTTATCCAGGCTTAATAGCGCGTTGGAATTGCGTGCAATTGCCATATCGAATGGCATCCAAATCACGGCAGGTTCTCCTGGTTACTCATGGCAAACACATGCAATGTTTCTGCTAATGGACTTCCAGGTTACCCGAAGGTCCATTGGCTGAAACATTGCTTGTGCACAAGCCATATGTACAGAATTTGATAGCTTTACTATGGCCTTTACACATACATTAACGTGCAGATCAACGTGCTATTTGTGCGCATTTCATGACAGGACTTCTAGTTTTAACTGTATGATAAAACTGATGGCAATTTTTTTTTGACCATTCTTTTCGGCTGTTCGTAAGGAAGCGTCACACAAAATAAAAATTCTCAGTGCCATGTAGTTTTGAAGATATGGGCGTTAAATTTTTTCTATATTTAGATTCTGCAGTTCCCACAGGGCAACAGGAAAATGTTTTGGCATAAATTAGGTACTTACGACCCAATAAGCCCATCATATCAAATTTGCTTCAAATCAGCCTCTCAATTTGGAAATAGAAATTTTGGTACAATTCGGGCTCCTACAGGAAGCCCAAATATGAACCCAGGGACTTGGCTTTAACAAACTTATATCTCACCTCCCTAAGTATACAGTATATATCAAAACATTGACTGCTGAATGTGAAGAATAGTTTTGAAGAAAATTCCTCATTTTGAACTAAGTTATAATTGTTGTATCCGCCCACCGGTGACGTAATGTACACTACGCTGCAAGCGACGATTACATGAATCTCCCAGGTCCGAGGTTAAGAGAAAAGATTTAAACCTGTCCGATATTACGCCGACTGAGTTAGCAATAATTAAATCCAGTGAGGCATTTCAAGAGAAAAGGATTAGCTCATGTCGTGTAATCTCGGAGATAATTGTGTGAAGGATTAGAGGTAATTAACTTCTGTACATCAACTCCACCTCAAGAAAAACAAAGCAGTCTTATAGATACGTGCACATTTTATTCTGACAATTTCTGTCGACAATGTCACCTTGAAAATTACATTAATGAGCAATACATTACACTGACAATTCTTCTTGAATTTTTCAATCACCTCACGCTGAATTAACATACAGTTTTAAAATGTTGAGAACAAAATACGTCATCATAATATTATACGTCAAGTTAATGTCATAGCGAACTCAGTCTCAATTATTTCTATTCAAACTTCGTTGTGACGGTGTTGTTCATTTTAAATAGTTTTAGACCACACGTTGGCCTTCAGTTCTCATTTTTCTGCGTGCGTGCATTGGAAAACAGTGGATAGAGTCGGCTTCTGATTTTCGTTTTTTTTCCCGTATTGAATCTTCTAATTATCGATGATATCACCATCACGTTTGAATGCCAAAACAAACAGGTACTCGGCACAAGCTTAGAAATCGAAAAAAGGATATCTGACAGTATGTTTGGATCGATGCTGCCGTGCCCTTATTAATTATGGGTTATGGAAGCGCGGCAGCATCAAGCGCATAGTGATAACAAATTTATCCAACTGTCCCATTACAGCCCATTGCCTTCATTTTTCCGTTTAAATTAGGTTAAATGGGCGTAATAAGAGCCTCCATTGTAAGTATGTACAAGAAAATGAACCAGTTCAATGTTGTTTCACAGAGCTCAGTGAACTCTTGGCATGGTTAAATTCCCTGTGGATTAGGCCTACTACTGGAACAATTTGCACCTTTCGAGTTTTGGAAATTGGATCAAAAAAGTTAAACAGAAATCGTCAACTCGTCCTCAGTTTTCCGAAAATTACAGAACTTATCCAGTAAATTAGCCCAGACCTGATTTACATTCCGGAAGCCATCTATAAATCAACTCGGTTTGTGTGTGTGTGTATGTGTGTGTGTGTATGTGTGTGTGTGTGTGTGTGTGTGTGTGTGTGTGTGTGTGTGTGTGTGTGTGTGTGTGGGAGGGGGGGGGGGGGGGAGTAGGGATACATCACCCAGGGCCTACCTAGGAACTTAGTAATGAGTACAGTACCATTAAATCTGTTGGATCATTTTGGCAGGGTCATGAAGACTGTACGCTCTTCGAAACTCGCCAAATGTGCTGGTGGATGGATGACAGGCTCTGCACCGGGCATGCAGCTGAAACTAAGGTCCATTTAAAATAACCATTCCAAGAGAAACCTTAGGCTTAGAGGAGTACATACACCAAGATTTAAATAAATGCACATCGTTGTCGAGAACCTTGGAAGCAAAGAGTGCTGATCTACAGATGTAGACATTTATTTACTGCACCAAAGAGATTGCGGAGTAGGGGTGGGCATACTGAAACTTACTCCACAGGCTTATTGTAGAGAGGGCTGCAATATTTTTTTTTTTTTAAATAATTTAAAAAAATATTTCGTGAGGCATTTCAGTGGTGTGTGTGTGTGTGTGTGTGTGTGTGTGGGGGGGGGGGGGGGGGGGGGGCTGATGGACACATAACCCTCCCCCATTTCAGTTGTGCCCCCACCCCAGATTCAGTCAAGGAAATTGAGGGGGGGGGGGGGGGGGGGTTGTCTCGAATTTCACATTTGTTTCAGGGGCACACCTCTTGTGTTCGCCCCCGTCTCGCCGCTACATTAATTGGGTAAAAGGCTCAAACACATTATTCTTGCCGATGGGCTCCTCTTCCCTCACCACGCTCTCGCAAAATCCTTAGACCCAAAATGATAAGCTTTCGTATTAAGATGCAATGGAATTTCAATATTCAAATGCGCCATGAATTCAGAAAAAGGTAAGGCTGCTATTGAATGTGATGAGAATAAAATCATGTCACTGTGAGTACACTGAACTGAAGGAATGCAGAGTGTCGGGAAACAATACACAAGTCGGGAATGGATTAATTGACGCCATTCTCAAAATATTTAATTCAATTTCATGAATACTTAATTACTTTTCGGGGTGCATTGTGAGATCAGAGCATTGTTTTTGTAAACAATAACTTCGGAAGGCCTGCACAATAAAAGGAAGCTGATTGATTTGTATGCCCGGCACTTAATCCAATTTCGGTGAGCGTCTAATTGCCACCAGTTTAATTACAAAAACTACTGTAATTAAGCACCTGTGAAAACACAAAAGGGGGACGGTTACTGCTAGTCTAAGAGTGCCTTTTCCATTGTTTTTTTTCTTTTTATCTGAACTACCCACTATTTGAATGGCAGAACTACCCACTATTTGAATGGCAAAAGGAGATTTGCTGCTTTTAAATGATTGACATTTTAAAAAATGTTGCACCCACAGCCATTGAAATATTTTGTAATGCACAATATATCGGGGGTACCGAAGCCTTTATTAAGTGGTAAATAACATCCGACGTAGCTAAGAGTATTACGGCATCAAGTCATTCAAGAAATCACTGAGGCGATGAATAGAAAGTATTTTTTCTATCAAATTGTAAACTTCAGGGCATTCAATCTCCAGAGTTTTGGGGAATGGCGCAATAGAGGGCGGAGAAGTGAAATGGGGTATTGAGAGTTGGTGGGAGGGACAATTGATGTATAACTATGTTCGTGTCGTTTTTTTTGTCCACAACTTCTATGCCGGCATTTTCGGAGGGGGGGTTAGGAAACAACGGCTGCGAAGTAGAAAACGTTATGTAAAACTAACCAGTACCAATTTACAGACCTTCCTCTGCCTGTAACGTGTCCTGTACAGTTCAAAAGAGGGAATTAAATTTCAAGCACTGTCAATTGGCAGCATGTTAGGAGCTTGTAATGCCTTTAGTTTTAGTTTCTCAGAATATGATCGGTGGCTGAAATGGCTTCCAGTGGTAGTTTCGACCTATGTGTGTTTTACCCGGCACGTTTTCGTGTTGAGTTTTCAAAAATATCGGGAACACAATGTCCCAGGGTAAATTGAAACGTCTCGGACTCCAATGTTGGCCAGTGATTTTCAGAAAATCGTCCACCGTGTCAGGTGTTTGAGACAGGATACACTTGACACGTACTGTATATAAGAAACATGGACTGTTGCATGGGGCGAAATGCAAAAGTTCCGGATGAGTGAGAACGTTTTTTTTTTAATTTCGAAATACCACGTGTATATTATCACTGTATATGAGCGAATGTAAGTTCAAAACATTTATTTCTTTTATTTTGTTGTGTTGAATAAGTATAAATAAAAGAGTATTTGAATCTTCGTTCTGCTCTTTTTAATTATAGCGGCAGTACTCCTTGATTGAAAGCTTTTCCCAAGAATGAAAATTATCAATTTACCCCAAACAGCATGTAGCGGTCGGTCGATTGTGACTGAGAAAGAATGGCGACTATTGTTTGGAAACTCACATTCAGTGGCATAATTGGCACAAAATGGATTTGTTTGTTGGGGAAGGGGGGGGGGGGGGGGGGGGGGGGGGGCATTGAGGAATCTTTGCACGGCGATGAGTGATGGCCACTGCAAAACGCGTTACGTGGGAAATTTATGCACTTAAGCCTAGTGTAATGCGGGGGGGGGGGGGGGGGGGGAGGGATTGGCAGTCATTCAACGTAAATAGGCATATTTATAGGGTGGCGGAGGTAAGGGTGGAATAGTATCATGTCATTTTTCGAAGGGCTCTGAGCCACTAACGTTGATTTTATTTTCCCGGTTATTGTTTCTCAGCCTATCCAATTCATTTCTTTTAAAGCATGCAATCTCCGGACAGAAGAGATTATGCTCTCTGCGAAAAACGCCTATAGAAATATATAAATTTATATTAAATAAGGTTGTGCTTATTTAATATTAATTTATATGTATACATGTAATCTTGTTTTCACAATTATGGGGAAATCAAGTGTTTATTTTGAAATTGTTGTTTAAATGGGTAATAATAAATTGTGAAGCGTTTCGCAACGAGTTAAAAATGGTCGGCGTAACTTGATTTAGTTTTAATATTTTCATAATTTCCTTTTGCAACTTGAGGGAAAAGTTGTTCAAATCTGCTGTCAATAATTGTGAAGCTTAATCTTTTTCACAGTACGGTCCGAGAAACCAATCAAGTCGCTAATCCATTTGTCTCGTACTGTCCGAGTTTTTTATCAAATGTCCGACACAGATCACAGACATATTCTCCGACAATCGTCGGCAATTTGTGAGTGATCTTAAGACACAGTTCCTCAGACCTGGGAGATTCATGTAATCGTCGCTTGCAGCGTAGTGTACAAAGATGAAACTGAGTATAACTGGTGGCGGGAGAAGTAAGGTCTTCACCTGTAAATGACCTTACTATGAAAAGAAACGTGAATTGCTGGCTGGTGATTGGATGATTTGAATGCAGCGCCACACCGGAAGTTGGGGTCGCTAGAGACGCTTGAATGATAATTTTTTCTGCATCTTGACCTAAAAGAGTGAAGAACGAAGCTGTGATCCGGATCCAGACTACGAATTCTACAATCTTACTTAGAAGAAAGAACTTAGGACTGACTTCATAGAATTTAGGTGAGTGTGTACTTCTTAACACTTCTCCAATATCTTGTAACCTGTTTTCTCCACCCCGGGAGATCTCGACCAGGTCCGAGTAAGTCAGGGCTGAACTACCTACGTACGAGGCATGACGACTGGAGTACGGAGGAATAGTTTACTGGCGTCGCCGACTGCTGTTCTATAATTTTCTGTCGGAAAATTTGAAGAACCTTTCTAATTTTGCGATATTCAGTTTTGCCTTTGGGTAAATGAGAAAAGTTAGTCTGGATCGCTTCAATCTCATGTACTTCTTTAACTGCATGTGATTTGTTTGTTACTATCACGTGACTGAAGCACATGTGTTTTGTGTATAAACAATGAGGCATGCAGCAATGTTGTAGATATCACCTGTATATATTTTTCTTTTTTATAGGGTAACTCGCTGCCGGCTAGTAACGCCTTGTACTGCAGCTTCATTGTAAAGTTTGGATTGTATGGATTACATTGACAGGAACTGTCGGTTTCCAAACCGTTCTGTAACTTGTAAATTTCTTTTTTGAAATTCCATTGATAAATGTAGATAATATTTAATTTATTGTTTTTTCTCGGTTTCAACTGTCGGTTGAATATGAAAAAATAATTAAACAGAGGTATATTTTTCTTGCCTATCAGCCACTGTTATAAATATTAAATTGTGTTAGGTGGGCTGTCGGCAATCAAGGCTATATATTTTCTGGAATTATTCTCTTGGGAAATATATCTCCTATTAAGAACAATAAACGAGTGGTAAGTAAGGTGAATATTTCCCGAAATACTTCTTTGGGAATTATATGACCCTTAAAAGGGTTTATTGTTGAATTTATGAACATTATTAGTCAGCTGTCGGCGACAAATTGTAAATTTTTAAACGTCATTTCACACTGTTAGAGACATTTTCAAATTTCAAGTTATACTACAACTACACACAATGGAACCAGAATATAACAGGGTACCGGTTTATATAAATAAATGCAGCTACAATGACCTGCTAACGTTACCTGGCATTGGAATAAAGAGAGCAAAACTCTTGCTGTATTATAGAGAAAAATTTTGTCAATATTACAAAGAAAAATATTTCAAGGATTTCAATGCGGGTCAACTTTGAAGAATTAATAAATTGTGTAAATTTTGAGAAATATACCCCAGGCCAACATAGAACTCCAAGAGAAAAAGATATTCACACTAGAGAAATGATATGCCATGTTTACTCTGTTATACAGGGGGTTAATCAGGAGTTTCTTGAATCAAGTGATGAAAGTTTGGAGGGTGATGTAGAATTAACATATGACAGTAGTAGAGGCGGTGAAAATCCTGGAGTTAGAATTAACATGGACAAAACAACTATCAA
Source organism: Pictodentalium vernedei (assembly GCA_031216915.1). Classification (NCBI taxonomy): domain Eukaryota; kingdom Metazoa; phylum Mollusca; class Scaphopoda; order Dentaliida; family Dentaliidae; genus Pictodentalium; species Pictodentalium vernedei. The sequence continues at coordinate 9,059 of JAUFNR010000318.1, forward strand.
ACATGAGGCAAAGTCCAGGGAAAGTATATTGTCACCCCCCATTCCCCATCAAATTACTACAACCCCTTCAGTATTGTGTGACAGCAGGCTAAGTGTTTCACCCTTATCTGAGGACTCTGAAATTGATGATGATCTACCATCCTTTTTAGGTCTCCCGCTTTCAGAACATTCAACCAGGGGGCGAAAATTTAGGCGGAGGGGGGCATTGCAATACCCTAGTGAATCAAGGCGGGTATCCCCTCGTAAACTCTTTCAAGATAGTTCTGAAGATGAACACACAGACTATTTTGAACGAGAATATTGTTCTTTTACACCCCAATCTAGGAAGTGTGTGAGTCTATGGAGCCTCGTTCTCGACAGGTAGTCTTCAAATCCACCCCTCAGGATGAATCAAGACTAGACCGTTCAGGCCGCTATCGGCGTGAACGCAAAAGTCTGAATGAAGTAACAACCAGTTCTCGTCAATTATTTGACCGAGAACGGTTGTCTTCACATTTTAAGGGCGATAATGGGAGACATTTGTTCAGGCGAGAAAAGGTGCCTTTGCGCTCTGAGAAAGATAAAACGAAGGGGCTATTACAGAGCACTGCAAATTTATCAGATTCCGACCCGGATGACCAGTACAACTATTTAAAATATGATGCTGGAAAACAAATTGAAAGTGCCAACTAAACATTTTAGTACAGCTGCAGGGCTTAGATTTGATGGTAGGAGCAGCATGGAAAGGTTTTGGGCTAAATTTGAATGTTTAATCCAAGGCCTGGATGCTGATCAAAAAGTCCAAGCCCTTTGCATGAGCCTGGAGGGGAAAGTATTAGATTATTATGCTTTTCTAACCAAAAATGAAAGTGTCAATGACACTGTAGCTCAACTTGTCAAGACAAAGACATGTACATGTATAGTATGTGACACAGCAATGACAAACATCTAGGTAATGACCTGATAACAAAGGTACATATAAAGTATTGTAACGGTCTGTACATAAATACTGACCGTTGCCTGTAACAAATGTATAGGTAAAGTATTGTAAAGGTGGGCGACAGTCAGATGCTCAACTAGTAAAGAAATCTTTCGAGTCCCAGAGTGGGTCTGACTGAACCCCAAAATATTTGTTCTCAAAGCACAGTGATAACAAAGGCACCCCAAAACACACTCGTTCCTGTCCCAAGGTGAAAACAAAGGTACCCAAGAAGTTTTGTAAAAATCAGTTCATAAATACGAGCTGTAAAGAACTGGTGACAAAAAAACTGATTGGACCTAATTTTGGAACAAAGAACAAAATGGCCACTGTCAGCCATCTTGAATTTGGACCGCACCCAGAAACACTCATTCTCGTCCCAAGGTGATAACAAAGGTACCCAAGAAGTTTTGTGAAGATCAGTTCATAAATACAGCCTCCAGCCCGAGCCGTATTGACACGTGCACTTACAGTGTATAAGTCGCACTGAATAAATCAATGTTCATCTAATTTGCATAATTTCTGCACAAGAAAAAAACCCGTACTATATGTGATGTATTCCATGTTACTAAACATTCATACAAAAATTTATTCAAATCAGAACTTTCATACAGAAGTTCTGTACAAACGACTGATTGCACTAATTTTGGTACAAAATGACTGCTGGTGGCCATCTTGAATTTTGGACCACACCCCAAAACACTCGTTCTCATCCCACGGTGATAACAAAGGTACCCAAGAAGTTTCGTAAAGATCAGTTCATAAATACGGCCTCTAGCCTGAGCCGTATAGAAGTTGTGTACAAAAAACTGATTTGACCTAATTTCGGTACAAAATGGCCACTGGCAGCCATCTTGAATTTTGGACCGCACCCAGAAACACTCGTTCTCGTCCCAAGGTGATAACAAAGGTACCCAAGACGTTTCGTGAAGATCGGTTCATAAATACAGACTCTAGCCCGAGCCGTATTGACATGCGTACTTACTGTGTGTAAGTAGCACTGAAAAAATCAAAGTTCATCTAATTTGCATAATTTCTGCACGAGAAAAAAACCTGTATTATATGTGATGTATCCCATGGTACTAAACAATCACACAAAAAATTATTCAAATCAGCACTTTCATATGGAAGTTCTGGGCAAAAATCTGATTGCACCAAATTTTGTACAAAATGGCTGCTATCGGCCATCTTGAATTGCGGACCGGACCCAAAAACACTCGTTCTCGTCCCACGATAACAAAGTTACCCAAGGAGTTTCGTAAAGATCGGTTCATAAATACGGCCTCTAGCCCGAGCCGTATTGGCATTTGCACTTACAGTGCTGAAAGTAACACCAAAAAACATCAAAGTTAGTCTAATTTGCATAATTTACGCACGAGAAAAACACACGTATTATATGTGATGTATCCCATGGTACTAAACATTCATACAAAAAATTATTCAAATCAGACCTTTCATATGGAAGTTCTGTACAAAAAACAGATTTCTGCATCGTCAGGACAAAATGACGGCTGCCAGCCATCTTGAATTTCGAACCACACCCAAAAACACTCGTTCTCGTCCCACGGTCATAGCAATGGTACCCAAGAAGTTTCGTAAAGATCGGTTCATAAATACGGCCTCTAGCCCGAGCCGTATCCAATTGTTGACGGACAGACGGACGACGGGCCATGGCATAAGCTCAAATTTGGCTTCGCCAAAGTTGAGCTAATAAGAAACACCCCTCATTTATTTATATTAAACAAAAACTCGAATCCCGTTTCGGAAGCCATCAACCTCCCCAGACTTTAAGTGCTGAATTTCATGCCCTGACCCAGGGTAAGGATGAGGATTTACAGGACTGGGCCAGCAGAATACAAGTCATGGCTGACAAGGTCTGGGCGGGTGCAGACGAGTATGTGGTTCAGGCCCATGCTGTTTCAAGATTTTGTCAGGGGTTGTACGACAGGGCTGTGGGGGAGTATGTTGATGGGCTCCAGGTCAATACTTTGGACCTGGCTGTTGACAAAGTTGAGTATATTCAGGCCACACATCGTGGTCGAAAACAAGTCAGACAGGTCCATTTCGAGAAAGAACCATCAATTATGCAGGTAGAAGTGGAAGATCCCGAAATGGTCTCCACTGCCTGTAATACAGAAGATGGGTACTCTGTCCTTTTAAAGCAAATAGAATCCCTGAAATTACAAATTGGGGAACAAAAACTGGGTCAACCCAGCCCAAGGGGGCGGTGTTTTATTAACCGAGGCGGAAGGACATGTTGGTCTTGTGGAGGTAAGGGCCATATGTCTAATGTGTGCCCAAGTAATAGGGGGAGGAATAAAATGGCCAATAGGAATGGGGATAACAATGACGAGATGGCCCCAAAAAACGCAAAATAGGCGTCTCGCGGGGTCGGAGACGTCATGGGAAGGATACAGGCCCCAAAAATAAATCCAAAGGTATTCGGACAGTTGGCTCGAGTGATATCTCTCCAGGAAACAATGGGAATAGTTCTGGAGAGACGAATGATGTTAAGATTGAGGTGAATGGAGGCGACTTGATTGGTTTCACTGACTTTAGCTCGGTGAATTCAAGCAAGTCAAAACCTGAAACCTCTGAGGCAATTGATTCTTTGGGGGACATAAATGTAAAGATTGAGGTGAATGGTGACAGCTTGAGTAATTTCACTGACTTTAGCTCGGTGAATTCAAGCAGGTTAAAGCCTGAAACTCAAAAGGTGGATGTTGTTAACAACGAACCGAATGACGATTTGATTGATTTCACCGACTTCAGCTCGGTGAATTCAGTCAAGTCAAAGCCTGAAGTCCCTGAAAAGATGGATTTATTTGGTTGTGATTTGAGCACCCAAGATGTGTATGGCGGTGACTTGGTGGATTTCGCTGGCTTATGCTTGGTGAAATCGTCCAGGCCAGTGCCCGGCACGAGTATGGGAGATAGAGCTGAGGAAATGTTTCATCTCCACGCAGTCAATAAACAATTACCCTCGAGACTCCACTCCACTTCTCAAAACGAGGATTCTAAGGACTTTACTGACTTTTGTTCGGTGAATGACCATAGATCTACGTCTGGAGAGAGTTTTTGGCATACTGCGATTTTGGAAGAAATATTTCAATGTCAAAACCCCTGGGAAAGTCAAGATACTTTTGAGACATCACTGGTTAAAAATCTTGACCCAATCTTCAGAATGGATAGTTTAACGATACCCAGAGGTGTATATGAAGTGACAGAAGAACGGTGTATAAGGAGGGTCCAAAAACCATTAATCACTCTATCAGCAGTCATAGGCAATGTAGACTGAAGCGGTGGTAGATTCTGCAGCCGAGGTCTCCATAATCTCTGAAGAAGTATTCAGCCAACTGTTCCCTAGGCCTAGTGTCTGGAGAACGGTGGGGTTGAGACTTGCAGCCAGGGATTCTGGAATGACGGCTAAAATAGTTGGGCCTATTAAATTCCGTCTTGGTCGACATCATTTTGAAGAATATGTTTTCGTAGCTCCCATAGCGGATTCTATGTTGTTAGGATATGATATTTTACGGAAACATGGGATGGTGCTAGATTTAATGATAGGGGAACTGGTGATCAATGGCGAAGGTGTAAAAGTAAATTGTGGGGAGCCATTAGAAATCCACATAGACACCCCAGCGTCAGTAGGAACTTGTAAAGAGGGCCTAAAAACAATTGAAGCCCCAGTAGTGGCCACAGTAGTCAAGGGTACTAGCTGTGATGGGCCCCTGTTTTATAATGGGGGAACTGAACTTGAAGCTAGTGATGATTTGCGTCCCTTTGTGGGGTGCGAATCGGAAAAATTCCCTAAGTCTACTGAAAAGCCATCCAAATTATGTACAGCGCCAAAATACCTAAATGGTGGTAGCACAGAAGCAGATGTCAAAGTAGCGCAAAAGCCCAGTCGGTAACCCTAGTAACTTGTAAGACTGAAAGATTCACCCAAAATTTTGCAATCAGCCCACAGTTTAATAATTATGTAGTCATAGAGACCGTGCATGCGCCCCTGGTGGGGAGGGTGAGGTGTTGTGTAATTAACCCCTCCGAACAGCAGATAATTCTTAAGAAGGGCCAGGTTTTGAGCCAGGCTTATGTGGCTGAGGTGCGTCATGCAGATGCAGAAATTGTTAAATCACAAGGGCAAGTGCGGCAGGTGTCTTGCGGGGAGTCAACTGACGAATTGCCTCCGCATTTGACTGATTTATTTGAAAGGTCTATTGCAAACATAGATACAGGGGACCAGTCTAAGTTGCGAAAACTATTGATAGAATTCCAAGATGTTTTTGCGCAACATGAGTATGATTTGGGCCATTTCATTGCGATTGAGCATAAAATTCCAACTGGGGATGCTCCTCCTATAAAACTGCGCATGAGACGCACACCTGACGCATTTGTGAGCGAAGAGGAAAATGTTTTAAAAAATCTATTGAAAGCTGGAGTTATCAAACCATCTGAATCCAAGTGGGCCAGTGCACCTGTGCTCATTCGGAAATCAGATGGTTCGGTAAGATGGACGCTCGATTACCGGAAATTGAATGCGCTGACGAAAAAAGATTCATTCCCTCTTCCTTTGATTGATGATTGTCTAGCTTGTATGTCTGACAATGTGTTCAGTTCAAAACTTGATTGTAATCAGGCCTACTATCAGCTTCGCATTCAACCTGAAGACCAACATAAACGGCGTTTGTGACCAGATATGGATTGTTTGAGTTTGAACGTCTTTGTATGGGGTTGACAGGGGCGGTAGCAAGCTATTGCAGGGCAATCAATCTGGCTTTGCATGGGCTACTCTGGCAGGCAGCATTGGCTTTCGTTGATGACTGCCTGGTTTTAGGAAAGTCAGTTGATAACCATTTCGAAAATCTTCGATCAGTTTTATTGCGTTTCCGGCAATATGGTTTAAAGCTGAAACCGAAAAAGTGCATTTTATTCCAAAAGGAAGTCCAGTTTCTTGGCCGATACGTTACTCCTCAAGGAGTGGAGATAGGAAATCATGCAGTTGAGGTTGTTAAAAATTGGCCCCGTCCCCAGACTGCAAAACATGTTGAAAGATTACTGGGTCTGTTGAATTACCACAGAAATTTCGTGAAAAACTTTGCTGAGCTAGCTCGTCCCATGTTTGCAGCAATCAAGTCAAAACCCTTCACCTGGGGTGAGGAAGAAGATCTTGCATGGGATAAAATTAAAGATGTCTTGACAGGGCCCTGTGTGTTAGCTTTACCAAATAAGTCTGACGCCTTTATTCTAGATACTGATTGTTCAGAATATTGCGCTGGGGCTGAGTTAATACAGGTCCAGGAGGGTGTGGAAAGGGTAATTTGTTATGGTAGTTTAGCCTTGTCAAAAGAACAGGTGAACTACTGTACAACCCGGAAGGAATTATTGGCTGTGGTTCTATTCACCAGACAGTTCAGGCATTATTTATTAGGGCGACCGTTCACCCTGAGAACTGATCACAGTAGCTTAACTTGGCTTATGAATTTTAAAGAGCCCGAAGGTCAACTGGCTCGGTGGCTGATGGAGCCGAGTCAGTTTGACATGAAAACTGAACACCGGAAGGGAGCAAAACACCAGAATGCCGATTCTCTAAGTCGTATTCCTTGGGATACCTGTTGTGAGAATAAGGTGGGAGCTAGGTCCCTTCCTTGTGGTGGGTGTCATTTTTGTAGCCGAGTTGAAGCAAAGTGGAAAAAGTTTAAGCAAGACGTAGACGATGTGTTGCCCTTGAGAACTGGGAAAGATCGCGAAAAGGGTGGTTCAGGAGTCCGGGCTTTGACGTGCTTGGAACCTGAGTCCCAGCGGTCTCCAACAGTTAAGGGTGACTGTAAACAAAAATTCCCTTTTTTCCGGGCTTCTGTGAGGGTGATTGGATTAACTGGCTATTCTGCAGATGAATTAAAAGAAAAGCAAGCAGATGACCCTAATTTGAAATTTTTAATAAATTGGTTTAACCACTCCACAGAACCCACGGAAAATGAATTATATATGGCTAATCAAGCAGCCAAATATTATTGGCTAAACAAGGAAATCTTTGTTATGGACCATGGACTGTTGCATAAAATACGCAAAAATAATGGTTCAAAAGTGCTCGTTGTCCCACAGTCCTGCACATCTGAGGTTATGTCTTTGTGCCATGACATCCCTTCTTCTGGTCATCAAGGTATGACGAGAACCCTGCAAAGGGCAAGGGAGTCATTTTATTGGTACAACATGGGCTCGGAAGTGCGGAGCTGGGTGGCAACTTGTAAAAACTGTAATACGGCCAAGAAACCAAACAGGCAACATAGGGTCCCAATGCGTCAGTTTCAGGCTGGTTCTCCCATGCAAAGGGCCCACCTGGATTTTTTGGGACCACTTCCTGCTACAGATAGGGGTAATGAGTATATTCTAATGATGATTGACCAGTTCACGCGATGGGTTGAATGCATCCCATTGCCATCGCAGACAGCAGAGTATACGGCGAAAGCAGCAGTAAATGAATTCTTTTCAAGATTTGGCTTCCCATTTGAAATATTCACAGATCAGGGTCGAAATTTTGAAAGTTCTATGTTTAATTCGATCTGTGAGCTCTTGCAAATTCATCATGCAAGAACAACCCCGTATAGACCATCAGGAAACGGGCAGGTTGAACGGTACAATCGGACTTTAATGGATGCCGTTCGATGTTTTATAAACAAAAAACAGAAGACGTGGGATATTTATTTACCCCAAATTGCTGGTGCACTTCGTTCCTCTGTCTGTCAGCAAACTGGTTATACCCCGAATAAACTCATGTTGGGGAGGGAAGTGAATAAACCTGTGGATTTAATGTTCCCAACCCCAAATTCAGCACCAAATATTGATAAAACTGTCCCAGAATTTGTGGTAGAGCTGGAAAAGTCCATTAAGGAGTCTCATGAGATAGCCAGGGAAACATTGAAAGAAGCCCAAAAAAGAATGAAACGTGATTTTGACACACGAGTGTACTTAAAAACGTACTCCGTTGGTGATGCAGTGTACTTAAGAGATACCGCAATAATTAAAGGGAAAAATAAACAAGAGGCCCCAGGGGGCCTGAGGGCGCTCACCTGACATGGTAGTCTAAATATCAAACCAGGGACTTGACTTGAATAAGCTGCATACGACCTTCCTTAGAAAAGGATATACCAACTAGATGAAGCGATTGTGCCCACACAATACACAGGATTTTCCTTCTATTTTCAGTTCCTGCACTTTAACGTCCCAAAATTGAGATAAACACATAAAAAACAGATTTTTTTCCCAAACAAAATACTTTCAGCCTAAATTTTTTTCTTCTTAAAACTAATAAAAAACGCGACAAGTAATTTCCGGATTTTGGTCCAAAATTTTCTAAGTCCCACCCGCACCCCAAATTTTCAGGGGAAAAAAAAAATAATTTTTTTTTGTCTTAAAATTGACCGTAACGCAGAAAAAACAAAAAAAAAATTTTTTTCGGATTTTGGTCCAAAATTTCGAAGTCCGCTACAGGGCCCCAAATTTTCAGCCTAAATATGAACCCAGGGATTTGGCTTCAACAAACTTGAATCTCACCCCCCTAAGGATGCTGCATACCAAATATCAAAACATTCTTATTGCTAGATCTGAAGAAGATTTTTCAAAAATACTCCTCACACTGCACTAATTTAAACATTTGGGCTCCCATAGAGAGCCCAAATATCGACCCAGGCAATTGATTTCAATAAACATGTGAAACAATCTTCCAAAGATGTTATATGTGAAATTTTAAAGCTTTTGGAGCAGTGGTTTCTGAGAAAAGTAGTATTATGTTTTTCCCATTACCCACAGTGTTAAATGAAAGTGTCAATGACACTGTAGCTCAACTTGACAAACTTGAACTTGTTAAGTTATAAATAAAAAGGCAAAATTGAAGATCACTGGGACCAATGTCAGTTTTTTTGCCAGTGGCAACATTTTTTGACAGAAACCGAAGAAAATCGATAGCTCCCATCTAGAGGCCTCTCAAAACAAGCATGCCAGGTTTCAAAGCAATCCGATCATAAATGTGCCCTGTAGGGTGTACAAAAGGGAAATATTGTGGTCTGACTAGACAATTCTAAGAACGTTGGCCGTGGCAACATTTTTTGACGGAAATTGAAGAAAATCGATAGCTCCCATCTAGAGGTCACCGTAAATAAGCATACCAGGTTTCAAAGCAATCTAATCATAAATGAGCCCTGTAGGGTGAGCCAAAGGGAAATATTGTGGTCTGACAGTTTTAAACTAAGTTCTAAGAATGTTGGCTGCGGCAACATTTTTTGATGGAAATTGAAGAAAATCGATATCTCCCATCTAGAGGTCACCCCAAACAAGCATGAAAGGTTTCAAAGCAATCCGATCATAAATGTGCCCTGTAGGGTGTGCCAAAGGGAAATATCGAGTCTTCTGACTAAACCAAGTTCTAAGAACGTTGGCCGCGGCAACATTTTTTGATGGAAATTGAAGAAAATCGATAGCTCCCATCTAGAGGTCTCCTCAAACAAGCATACCAGGTTTCAAAGCAATCAAATCATAAATGTGCCCTGTAGGGTGTGCCAAAGGGAAATATTGTGGTCTGACTGAACTGAGTTCTAAAAACGTTGGCCGCGGCAACATTTTTTGACGGAAATTGAAGAAAATCGATAGCTCCCATCTAGATGTCACCCCACACAAGCATGCCAGGTTTCAAAGCAATCCGATCATAAATGTACCCTGTAGGGTGTGCCAAAGGGAAATATTGAGGTCTGACTGAACTAAGTTCTACGAACGTTGGCCGTGGCAACATTTTTAGCCGGAAATTGAAGAAAATCGATAGCTCCTATCTAGAGGTCACCCTAAATAAGCATACCAGGTTTCAAAGCAATCAAATCATAAATGTGCCCTGTAGGGTATGCCAAAGGGAAATATTGTGGTTTGACTAAACTAAGTTCTAAGAACGTTGGCCGCGGCAACATTTTTTGACAGAAATTGAAGAAAATCGATAGCTCCCATCTAGAGGTCACCCCAAACAAGCATGCCAGGTTTCAAAGCAATCCGATCATAAATGTACCCTGTAGGGTGTGCCAAAGGAAATTGTGGACGTACGTACTAACGTACTAATGTACGTACATACGTACGTACGCCGACGGACGAGAAGTGATGGCAATAGCTCAGCTTGACTTTGTCAAGTTGAGCTAAAAATGCTGACTCAGCACTTTTTCAAAGTTCCCAAAAAGTACCCCATCATAAAACCGATGGCAATTTTATTTGATCATTCCATTCTGTTGGTCCTAAGGAAGCTTCACAACAAATAAGAATTCTCAGTGCCGTGTAGTTTTGGAGATATGGGCTTTTTCATTTTTTTTCTATTTTCAGCTCCTGTGGTTCCCACGGGGCTATGGGGAAAAAATTTTCGGCATAAATTAGGTACTTATGACCCAATAAGCACTCATGTAAAATTTGGTTCAAATCGGCCTCGCGGTTTGGAAAATAGAAATTTGGGGCGGGGCCAAAATTTTTGCCCCCCCTTTAACATCGTCAAATATAGCCCCTCGAACTTCTCTTGAACAAACTTGAGTCTACACCTCAAAAGGAAGCTGCATACCAAATATCAAGTCTCTGCTATTGCTGGTTCTTGAGAAGAAGATTTTTTAAGAATTGGAGCATTTTTGCCCCATCCCTCTGCTCAATGTGAGCCGAAACCTACTTTGACAAAAAATCAAAGTCCGCATACATAACCCCTTCTCACATGAAATTTCATTAATATGCGGCCAGTGGTTTGGGAGAAAAAGCCCAAACACCACCTTCACGACGGATGCCGGACGACAGACGACGGACGAAAAGTGATCAGAATAGCTCACCCTGACTTTCAGTCAGTTGAGCTAAAAATTGGCTATGAATTGGAAGGGGCCAGGCATTATTGTCAAGGTCCTATCTCCCAGTCTGTTCAAGGTGCGCCTGCGGACTACTGAGGTCACACTGCATCACGATCGGATTAAGTTATGTGGAGATAGAGAATTGCCAAAGTGGCCATTATCAGTAGGAAAAAAGTTAAAGGAACATGGTAAAATGGGGGGCAACGGGCGTCGTTCTATACTGTTTGTGCAACCAACCCGACGATGGTCAGTTCATGATTCAGTGTGATAGTTGTCGGGAGTGGTTTCATGGCAAATGTGTTAAGATCACGCCTAAAAAGGCTAAAACCTTAACAGAATATTTCTGTCCTGAATGTGTAGAATGACCGTGTATATTGAATAGATTTGATGTTTAAAAACAGAATGTTTTGAAAATGTGCAATGTGTTCTGGAAAAGAACAGCGAGAAATTCAAACTGTTTTTAGAATTTTAAATAGAGAAAAGTTTAATAAGAAGTTTTAATAATTTTTATGGAAGAAAATGTGGCGCTGCAAGGCATTTTTAACGTTATATATACATTTTTTATTCAGGATGCCACGTCAACAACAAAATGTTAAAACACCAGCCAGGCAACAGTGTGACAGGTCCAGATCTCCCCTAAGAAGGGATCAACCAGGTATTGGTAGTAGTAGATTTGGTAATGCTCGTCCTGTTTCTGGGACTTGTGATCTTTCAGAAACAGGGGGAACAAGTTTTGGTACCATTGTGGGGAGGGCCAATTCTCAAATTTATTGCCAGTGGATGACATTGGCTATAAATTGGCTATGGATAAGTCACCGAGTCAGAAACAGCGGGAGGAATTGCTATCAAGACAAGTAGCCATAGCAAAACAATTTAAGAACTTCCGCTGGATCAATACATTAAAGCGCTATGCCTTGGATGTGTTTGATAGACCTTGGTTGGAAGCTAATCTAGGGGAATATATTCAAGTGGCTAGACCACGCAAATCTTCCGCCCCTGCCAGTACAGCGACAAGGGACATAAGAACCGATTGTCCGAGGAAGAGAGAGATAGTTGTCAATGAAAATCCTAGCTCAACAGAAAAACCTCCAGAGTGTTTGTCGCTGGATCCTGTGGTGTCACAAATGCAGGAGCCGGTGCCAAACACTGTAGACAAAATTACAATTTTTGGTCAATTACCAAAAGATAAACCCGGGTGTGTTGTTGCACGGACTGTTGATCTTGCAGTAACAGCTAGCTCAGATGAAACAGGTCTTGTCAGTGGTAAAGATCTCCTGGTCACGCTATCCAATCCCCAGTGGGTTGGGTTCCGTGAGCAGGTTAAGGAGGTAACAGGGGCAGCTTGTAATACTTGTCCTGTTTTAATTACAGAACATCAGCTTCCTGGACAGTCGAGAGGAGACTCACCCAAGGCAAGTAGCAAAGCTTCTTCCTGTCAAGCAAGAAATAAAAGACGCCGTCAGAGGAGGAGAGAGAGGAAAGTGGACAACCCAAAGTGTGCTATATGCAGTGACCGTTGGGAGCGGGAGAGCAGGAGAGTGGAAATTCACTCTCCACTTTTAGATTTTACGAGAGTGAAAAATTTTAGGAGAGTGATTTTTAAAATAATGCCTCGGGCCAATTCGCCCCCAGGTGGAATAACGAGGATTGGTGGTGATTGCTGTTGGGAAATCAGTAGGCCTAATAACGCGCGATTTCCAAAATAATTGGTTTTATGACGTTTCGGCCTTGAGACGTTTCGGCCCTAAGAGGTCAAAACATCTTAGAAATTGGGCCGAAACGTCTTCACATTCGGTAATTCTTTTTTAGATGTGATTGTGTGGAGGGGTTTGTGGAGTTTTAAATCCTTTACCCAACATAAATAAGAATTTTGGGGCGAGTTGGCCCGATTTTGGGGGCGAGTTGACCAACTTCGAAAATTATCGTTATTTATTTTTTTATTTGAATTAAATAGAATTATTTTATATTTCCTGTTACTTACAGATTTCTGAATTAGTAATCCCATTTATATCCAATTTTCTTTTAATCAACTTCACAGACTTAGTACATTTCAGCACAAATAAATTTGACAGTCTGACTGAAACATCCCCCCAATCAAGCAGCACAGTTGCAATGTAAACATAACAGATGAGTAATCATGAACAAAACATGTCATCAGATTAACGCTTTGGCGGTACTCACTTTGTTCTTAATTCCTTTGATTTCTTGTTACCGTGCAGTTGATTTTGTATTTGCCTCAACGATGTGGATTTGAAATTTAGTATGACCCATGGTGAGAGTGTTCTTCTCTGTGACAGAAGGTATATTCTTTTTGGGATACGGAGATTTGCCCCGCGGACATTTGCCCCGATACAAAAGCGGATATTTGCCCCGATCTCATTTTCCCGGGTACAGTATTTTCCCGTCAACAAGGTCTATGAAAACAAGCGGCCAATATATCAATGAGTGTTTTCACTGACTCGAAAGCCAATATATCAATGAGTGTTTTCACTGACTCGAAAACAATGAGTCAAAATTATTCAGTGGCGATTGATTGTCTATGAATTGTCAATGAAAACAAGCAGTTAATATATCAATGAGTGTTTTTAATGACTTGAAAACAATCAGTGAATATCATAAGTGTATTTACTGACTTGAAAACAATTGATCAAATGTCAATCAATAAAAGATTCAGTATCTTGCAATCGTGGAAAGACTGTTCAAATAGTGAAGGACAAATTATCCGAGTACCCTGTTGATGTTCGAGTAGCTGCCGGGTCAACAGAGACTGTGAAACGTGCTGTTAGAAGGTACAAAAGGGGCACAGCTCCCAAAGAGCCAAAACAACTCGCCGACCTCCAATGCATCCCCAAAGAGTACACAACACAGTGACCGATGGGAACGGCGAGCGATCGTGCCAGCGCACCATCGCGCACCGCTTTTCCGTATACCGCGAGTAATTAGTCGCGCACGTTTATCTTCCGGTCGTGTTCAAAGCCTTCGGCGTAGAAGTGCAAAGTACAGAAGAACCTGTCATGAGCGACCACCCTTGGAACTTGCCAAAAATGGTCGTTAAAGACAGGTGGTCGCTGATGACAGGTTTGCTGAGAAGGGGTGCATTTCGAGTTTCGCTTTCACGATGTTTGAAGAGAGAAACGAAATGCGCCGATACTGGCGATAGCATAGGGGGTCCGAATACAATTTCAACTCAAACGAGACAATTGAGTACAAAATCGCATGTTGATTTAAAATTTCCACAAAATCTCTTACTACAATAAGATTTGTTTGGAAAAAACATTTCATTGGGAGCCCCCCCCCCCCCCCCCAAGAAAACCCGCCCCACCCACCCAATTTGCCATCGTGTTTCAGGTACCGGTAACATGTCAATTTCAACGGGAACGGGACCACTTGCCCCCGGGCCAACTCGACCCCTTCGTGGTGCGCCAACTCACCTCCGGAACAACTCGCCCTCGGGCCAACTCGCCCCCAGGTGGAATAACGAGGATTGGTGGTGATTGCTGTTGAGAAATGAGTAGGCCTAATAACGCACGATTTCCAAAATAATTGGTTTTATGACGTTTCGGCCTTGAGACGTTTCGGCCCTAAGAGGCCGAAACGTCTTGGAAATCGGGCCGAAACGTCTTCATTTTCAGTATTCTTTTTTAGATGTGTGGAGGGGTTTGTGGAGTTTTAAATCCTTTACCCAACATAAATAAGAATTTTGTGTTATTTATATCTGCTCACGTTTTTGTTTTTACAAATTTTTAATCAAATTTTCTATTAGGTATACTTACCAATTCATGTTTTTGTTACAAATCCGGAAGAAATAAAAAATTATTTCCAATGAAAAAATATTTCCAGTAACATATTTGAAGAATAAAAAGTCCAAATTATAATCCGAAATGACGTTTAAAGTGAAAAAGTGCCACCATGAAATGAAGAAAAAACAAATTTCTGATGCGCGATTCCACTGTCTCTACCGCGTTCTGAAGTATTGGGACCAGTTTGTTCACTGGGTAGATATAATGAAAATAATCGCAACAGTCAAAGAAATCAAAGGAATTAAGAACAAAGTGAGTACCTTGAAATTGTCATGTTACAGTTATATTTTAAAAATCACTCTCCTAAAATTTTTCACTCTCGTAAAATCTAAAAGTGGAGTGTGAATTTCCACTCTCCTGCTCTCCCGCTCCCAACGGTCACTGCAACAACTGGTGGTGTCGACAATCTTCCTTTTCTTTTCTATGACAATTACAAAGATGATGGCTCTAATAACAAAAGAGTGCTAGTTTTTGGTACAATTGATAGTCTTACATTTTTGTGTGATTCAGATGAGTGGTTCCTGGATGGAACGTTTGGTGCAGCCCCAAAAGTTTTCCAACAGTTGTTTGTCATACGTGCAAAGAAGGATGGATCGACAGTCACATGTGTTTATGCATTCCTTCCATCAAAAGAGCAAATTTGCTACGACGAGATGTTTGCTGCAATAATGAATGAGTGTCAGTCATTAGATCTTTATCCGAATCCATCGACTATCAGCTGTGATTATGAAACAGCTATTCACAACTCCATACGGACAATGTTCGGTCTTTCAGTTCGCATTCAGGGATGTTTTTATCACCTGTACCAAAATACATGGAGAAAAATTCAGAGTTGTGGACTCAGTGTTGAATACAAAGACAACGATGCTGTTAAACATTCAGTTGGAATGCTAGATGGACTAGCATTTCTTCCTGTCGACAAGCTCAAAGAGGGTATGGCCATAGTAAGATTTAGTGCACATGATTGTCTTCATGAGGTTATTGACTATTTCGACAACACATATGTCAGTGGGCCAACAAAAGTCAGCATGAAGGATGGTAAATTGACGCTGAAATCTTCCAACAACCCACGCTTCCCCCCAACCATTTGGAGTGTTCATGAAGCCACAATGAACAACCGTTCAAGAACGAACAATGAGTGTGAATCGTGGAACAATGGATACAGTCATCTTGTGGGACATGACAACCCAGGTGTATGGCACTCCATATCATGCATTCAAAAGGATCATCTATCTGCACTGACTGATATTCGTAGAATCACAGTTCTAGAGCCACCGACAAAACGACTTCGACGAGAGACTTTGAAGTTGCAAAAAAAACTTAAGACACTATGTACACAAATTTCAACTGGTGAGAAAGACACCCGCGCCTTTCTAAAAGACATTGGCCATTGCATTAGATTCTAATATTTGTTAACTGAAATGTTGAATGTTGAATGAATTCTTTGAAATGTTCTGTTTTCGGACCATGTTACTAGAATATTGTGCTTAAATGTTACGGTACATTCTGATAGATATTTAAATGTTATTATATGTTACTTTTAAATAACATAAATAAATTGTATAACCACTATCCAAACATTCGTCTGACAAATGTCTGGAAAGTGGTTATACAATAAACCCTCAAAATATTTTTGAACAGGCAGTTTCTCAAAATTAATCTTGACTTGAGGATTCGCGTGTAGGCTGTTTCAATGAATTGTGCTATTTATATATGTGCTTCACTTCGTTTTTTTTGTTGTTGTAAAATTTTGGCTTGAATAAAAGTCAGTTTAATCTCCTTAAGCGTTGTTTTTCTATTGCCATATCGTCCATAAGCATGGTCCGAATCGTCCAGAAATCTGGGGGGAAATCTGGGGGAAAAAATTAATTTTACTTTCTAAACGACAAAATTTTATCGGGGCAAATGTCCAGGAGAGAATTTTTATAGCGGGGCAAATGTCCACTATGTAATTAGCTGATCGGGGCAAATGTCCACTATGTAATTAGCTGATCGGGGCAAATGTCCGTTTTCTTTAAAAAGTGATGCGGGGCAAATATCCTCGGGGCAAATGTCCGGGATTCATTCTTTTTAAAAAAATATTTAAAGTGTTTAAAATAAATTTCAAGTTCATATAAGAAGCTGGGTCATTCATGGTTTCTGAATACCCTAACTGAGTTGAAAAGCGTAGTTAAAAAAGTTTTCGATATCCTTCGTAAATTAAGCGTTATTAACAATTTGAGTTAATTAATTTCTTTGGTAAATGACAAAACATTTCAGTTGTCTCCCTTCCCGGCTGCGCTGGGTAAACTAATAATACACTGTTCAGAAAACTGACAATTTCTGCCAACCATCTTTCACTGACACGTGCGATTGGTGCTTTGAAGGTCTGCCATTCTTATCCATCCAAATACCTGTGATTTCTATTGTAGCCTTATTACATTTAACCCCCTTCCAACAAACTTCACAAGTTTTCAAAGAAAAACATTCAATGCAAATTGCGGGGCGAATTTCAATGCATCCAATTTTTCAGTGGAATAGAGCGTAACCGCAAGCAATTTCGATATGGACGAACTGTCTCCAATACATTTTTTTTGTTTTGAAACGATGGTTTACTTTAATAAATTCTAATTAACTCGATGCGTGTCTTGTGTGATTCGTTGTTGTCTGGTACTTTGTTTTGAAATAGCCATTTTGTGCTGGTTGCTATCAGTTGGGGCGAATTGTTGGAACGACTACGCCATTGCAATTCTTTTCAGAAATATAAAATTGGGCTAGTTTAGGCTATTTTCATAGCCGTGTGACGGACTTTAACAGCAACCGTGTTTACTGTTTTTTGCGGAAGCGTGTGTTTTTAAAAAATAAAACAACAAAATACAGTAAACTGCCATGTCTCCCAAGGAAGTTTGGGGAGGGCGACTTGAATTTCGCCCCCAATGTAAGCCAAGGCGACTTGAGGAATGACAAGGCGACTTCTTCGCCCACTCGGCTGACCCCTGCTCATGACAGGTTATTCTGTACTTTGCACTTCTCCGACGAAGGCTTTGAACACGACCGGAAGATAAACGTGCGCGACTAATCACTCGCGGTATACGAAAAAGCGGTGCGCGATGGTGCGCTGGCGCGATCGCTCGCCGTTCCCAACGGTCACTGTATATGTGGTAGGCGAATTAAGCGTTTGAAACGCCATGTTTTGGGAGTTCACCTACCCGAGTTTTTGTGGGAGCCAGTTCCTTCTGATGATCTGTTAAAAGTCAGTGAGTGGTTTTACCTGGCTATTAAAGAAATAGTTGGGTGTTTATGCAAAGTAGAGCCAGATGAGGTTGCTACTGAGCAATTTGCATCTGTCGTCGAGGCTCTGAACTCAGAGGGGGCTATCAGTCATTCGACTGAAATGTCTGGGGATTTGTACCTCAAGGCTTTTGCTGTTATGGTCCGAGAGTATGGATCTGTGTTGGGTGCACCTGATGTTGGTGTACCTTTTGGTGTACTTCCACTTAATTCGGCAGCTTGTCTGGCTTACTGGAGGTTCGCCATGATTTTGTGGGCTAGGTTGGAGGAGCAGGATAGGGCTGCTATCATGGAGAAGTGCAGGGAAGGCATCTTAGGTAGGGATGACCTCTGGGAGTCCAGGTATGGTCAGGTTTTCAATGATGTTCCGGATAACTCTGGCTCAGAGGATGAGTCTGGAAATAGGGTGCCTCTCCTGCATGTTTCCGTGGACGCAGAGAATGTGTTGGATTTGGAGGATGACAGTTTGGAGGCATGGCAAGCTGAGGAAGCAGTGGCAGTAGAGTCTCAGCGTGAATACGTAGGGAATCCAGCTATTGCTGAAGCATGTGCCGTGGTCTCGGAGGTTTCGGATCTCAAAGTTTTTGACACTCATTTCCACATGGACAGGACCCTCAATATGATGTTCAGTTGCAGTGATGTGTCCATGTGGTCCCAGTCATTTCAGGCTGTCGAGGAAGGTCTCATTCCTTGCAAGGTTGAGGGCGGCATAGCTGTATTTTGCGACCCGGCTTCTTGGCCAAGTGAATTTTCATTTGATGATCGCTGGAAGGTTGCCATTGGGCTTCACCCAAAGCAATGGAGGCAGGTCGATGACTCTTCTTATAGAAGGGTCAGCCAATTGCTAAAAAAACCTGGCGTTGCTTTGGGGGAAGTTGGTTTTGACTTTTCCAGGGGTCTGCAGGGTTGCCGGGTGCAGGATGCTATGTTTCAGCGTTTAGTGGCAATGTCTCGACCAGAGGAGCCCCTTATTTTACACCTTAGGGGGTGAAAAGTCTGATCCCTATTCTAGCCGAGTTGGATCTTTGGCTCGTGATATTCTTTTGGAGATGTTTCGGGAGTCCCAACCTATCCACCTCCATTGTTGTACTGCCGACGTTTCGGAGGTTCAAAACTGGATTACCTTTTTTGAAAACTGTCATTTTGGTTATACAGCCTTTGTGAATAAATTCAATGCCAGGCAGTTAGGTTTGAGGTGTGTGCCCCCAAATAGATTATTGTTAGAAACAGACAGTCCCTATTTTGGTGGTTCTAGAATCTCCACTCCCAAGTTTTTTGGTGAAGTTGCCCATAAGGTTGCTGAGCTTCTTGGAAGTAGTCTGGAGTCAGTCTGTAGGCAGACTCTCCAAAATGCTAGGGAGTTTTACAAGGTTTGAAATTAGATTAATTGTGGGTTTCAAGGGTGGTGGTTAATTTCAGTTCTCTGTACTGTTTTGATTCATTGTTTGATCACTACTGTCTGTTGTTGTAAATTAATTTTTCAAAGGTTGTAATATTGGACAAATTAAGGGATAGACTGGAAGAAAATTTACATGAGTATTAAAGTTGTTTTTACGTTTTAATTCCAACACTTCACTTGGTTGTCTGCTTGCCACCATTTATCTCTCGAATTCCTCTCAGGACAGTTGGATAATTGATAACTCATATTATGATCCTATGGCTCTACGTGGTTTTAATGACTTTATATATTTTGTTATAGGGGAAGTTTAAGGTTTTTAAGAATATGACACACCCCTCCAAAACTAGACGGGAAGGAGTGTTGTATCTGCCCACCGGTGACGTAATGTACAAAGATGAAACTGAGTATAACTGGTGGCGGGAAAAGTAATGTCTTCACCTGTGAACTGTGACCTTACTATGAAAAGAAATGTGAATTGCTGGCTGGTGATTGGATGATTTGAATGCAGCGCCACACCGGAAGTTGAGGTCGCTAGAGACGCTTGAATGATAATTTTTTCTGCATCTTGACCTAAAAGAGTGAAGAACGAAGCTGTGATCCGGATCCAGACTACGAATTCTACAATCTTACTTAGAAGAAAGAACTTAGGACTGACTTCATAGATTTTAGGTGAGTGTGTACTTCTTAACACTTCTCCAATATCTTGTAACCTGTTTTCTCCACCCCGGGAGATCTCGACCAGGTCCGAGTTAGTCAGGGCTGAACTACCTATGTACGAGGCATGACGACTGGAGTACAGAGGAATAGTTTATAATTCAGGCTCCCACAGTGAGCCAGGGTTTCACAAATATATTTTTTTGTGGGATCCATTTCCAACATGTGTCTTAATCACATGAATTGTGCTTATTTATCTTCAAGTACATAGATTGTTAAACCACCACATCAAAGGCTATTGCAGTAATCATGTTTATAGAAATTAATTAGATCTGATATGGTTAACCGATTAATCGACTAACCAATGATCAATATTTTGATTGATAAAAAAAAAGTAATTGATCGGTTAACTGTTACTTTTGAAGTATGGTATTATATGGCAGGGTATTTGATGGCTGGATTCACATTGCAAAATGCTATACAAAAATGTCCAATTGCTAACCATTTTTCTTTCATATTGGGTAAGCTTATATTCACTATTTATCATCACTTTTTGAAACCAAGATGGAAACTGCTAATCAAATTTTTAAAAACAAAAAATACCCTGTACGGGTTAACTATGGAACAAACTTGCTCCAAAACAGGCAAATATTGTCACACTGGCTCACATCAATTGCATGAGACAGAAATGCATGCCAGTTACGTGCCAATATACTTGTTCACTTGCATGATCATTATACTGTATCAGTATCTGAAAACGGTCATTCTCAACCCTTCACCAAATGCAGGTAGCAGACGATAATTGCACAAGAAATTCTTGAATTACTGAAGATTTTCAATGTTTGTCTCAAAAACATAGCTTATGACCCCCCACCCCCCCCACCCCCCCCCCCCCCACCCCCTATTGGAACAAGCTCAATGAGCTTGTTCCAATGAGGTGTCATAAGCTATGTTTTGAGACAAAAATTGAAAATATAATAAAATTTGAATGGACATTTGTATATGGCGCTGCCCGGTTTTGTCCATTATGCTGAGTAAAGTTTTAATTATATAAATGGTCAACGGTACAGCAATTATTCAGATACCTATTGGGGCAAGTGATTAATCGGTTAACCAAGGTTAATCCATGCGATTAATCAATCACGAAAACCCTTTAATCGTTTCAGCTCTAAAATGTTTGTTTGTTGGTGGTTAACGTCACATTTATGCACCATGGCTAATCGTGACACAACATGGAGATGAAGTCAAGTTTAGTCAATCGTTGGTCAACATGTTGCCCATTGTAGAGAACTTTCACCCCCAAGCATTGGTGACTGGGTCCAATTTTACTAGTAAAGCGGAACTGGTTTACCGCAGTAAACAAGTGCTGCTTACTTCCCGGGGTTCCCACGGGGAAGCTCTAAAATTAATTTAATTTTATTAAATTTTATCTGATGAAAAAATGCTTATATTTTTGCGGGAATGGTAAATGTGGATCTTCTTAACAAGCATTTGCAAGAACATAACAGGAATGAAATCACCGTTCTCACAATTTGCAAAACCCTGGTGAGCCAAAATATAGGCTTGGCTTGAACAAACTTAAATCTCACCCGCCTAATGATGGTGCATAGCAAATATCAAAAGATTCTGATTGGTGGGTCTGAAGAAAATGATTTTTAAAAAATATTCCTCATACCGCACTAAATTCAACATTTGGACTCCCATAGAGAGCCCAAATATGGACCCAGGTATTTGATTTCAATGAACGTGTAAAAAAATCTTCCAAAGATGGTATATGTGAAATTTGAAAGGTTTTGGGGGAGTGAATTGGGTGAAGAAGAGTCTTAAATTCTTTCTCCATTACCCACAGTGTTACAAAACGCTGACTAAGCATTTTTTCAAAGTCCCGAAAAAGTACCCCATGATAGAACTGACAGAAATTTGTTTAGACCATTCCATTCTGTTGGTCCCAAGGAATGCTCACACCAAATAAGAATTCTCAGTGCCATGTTGTTTTGGAGATATGTGCGTTTTGAATTTTGTTCTATTTTTAGCTCCTGCGGTTCCCATGGGGGGGGGGGGGGGGGGGGGGGGGGGACAGGAAAATATTTTGGGACATAAATTAATTACTTATGACCAAATAAGCCCACAAATTAAATTTGGTTCAAATCAGCCTCTTGGTTCGAAAAACAGAAATTTTGGGCGGGGCAAAAATTCTTGCCCTCCAATAATGAAGCCAAATAAAGACCCACAAACTTCTCGAACAAAACTGAGTCTACACCTCAAAAGGAAGCAGCACACCACATATCAAATCTCTGCTACTCCTGGTTCACGAGAAGATTTTTTAAGATTTAGGCAAAGGTTTTGGGCATGGGCCTACTGAGGGGCAGGGCAACTTGATTTAAACAAAATCAAAATGCAATGTCATAACAAACAAGCATCTCAAATTTCACTTAAATCGGTTCAGCAGTTTTGGAGGAGAAGACGCAAACACCATGTTCACGGACGACGGACGGCGAGTGATAACTACACTTCACCCTGACTGAAAGTCAGGTGAGCTAAAAACTCAGTGGACCATGAGTGCTGCAGTTGGGTGAGAAGCTTGGTTCAAGGAGAGAAGAAACTTATAGCTGCTGGCTTTTGAAAGTGTTGTTAAAACCCAATAAATGAATAAACAAGAGACCCCCCACAGGGCCTGAAGCGCTCACCTTGAACAGAACACGATATAAACAGAATAGAACATGATATAAGAGTCCAAGAATGAATCTACATTAAGCAATCCATCTCCATAGGATACACTGCAAATCTTTGAGCCCCTCAGGAGTGACAAAAACAGTCCCAGCATCATGCCTTTTCTTTAGTTGATCATAATGTAAAATGTGGAGCTCCCCTCTGAAGCCCCTTGATACAACCTACGTAGATTACTCTTCACCTCTAGAGGGTACTGAATAAAAAATGTCTAATTCTTCAGCTACTTGGCCAATTCCGGCTCCCATAGGGAGCCCAAATATCAACCCAGGCATCTGATCTCCTTAGAGATGCTGTATACCAAATATGAAAGCATTCTGACTGGTGGATCTGAAGAACAAAATTTCAAAGAAGTTTCCTCATATTGCACTAAGTTAAAATTTGGGCTACCATAGCAAGCCCAAACTTTAACCTACAGACCCGATTTGAACAAACTTGAATCTCACCCCCCACCCCACCCCCCCTTAGAGATGTTGTATACCAAATAAGAAAGCATTCTGACTGGTGGATCTGAAGAAGATTTTTTAAAAAAACTTCCCCATTTTGCCCTAAGTTAAAATTTGAAAGGAAGACCAAATATTAACATAGGGACTTGGTTTGAACAATCTTGAATCTGACCATCATAACAATGAGGGTACAAAACAATTTAAAAAAATTCTGACTCGTGGTTCTGTAGAAGATTTTTAAAGAAAATTCCCCATAAAAATTTGGGCTCCTGCATTGAGTCCAAATATGAACCAATGGGCTTCATTTTAACAAACTTGTATCTGACCTCTATGGATGCTGTTATATACCAAATATCAAAAGATTCTGAACATTGGTTCTGGAGAAAAGATTTTCAAAAATGTTTGCAAAAAATGCTGCGCCAACATTATTCTGATGCCCTCTGTAGAACTCCCCTAACAACAACAAAGGGCATTTATTTTTTTTTACCATTCAATTCTACTGGTCCTAAGGATGCTTCATACCACATAACAGTTCTCTGTTCCAAGTGGTTTGGGAAACATGGGAGTTTTGAAAATATTTCTATTTTCTGCTCCTGGGGTTTCCATGGGGATGCAGGGGTTTTTTGCATGAGGCAAGTACTTATGACCCAATATTACCACATACTGAATTTCATTCAAATCGGACCATCGGTTCGGAAAATAGAAATTTTGGGTGGTGCCAAACATCTAACCCCTGCCATTACAAAGCCAAATATTGTTTCACAAAGTACGTTTGAACACACGTGATTCTATACCTCAAAAGGTAGTTCCATAACGAATATCAAGTCACTGTACCCACTGGTTCATAAGATTTTAAAAACATTTTGGGAGCATTTTACCCCACCCTCTCCCTATGGGGCTGGACATGTTGAGTTAAACAAAAATGTAATACCCCTTTGGTACCATTACTCACACAAACTTTAACTTGAATTGACCAAAACATGGTGTTGACGGATGACAGATGGATGGACAATGGACGGAGAGTGTTTAGATAAGCACTGCTTGACTTTGTCGAAGTGAGCTAAAAAAAAAAAAATTAAATGGTTCATGTCCGATATTTTACCCATGTTATTAAAATTGATAAATTTGTCCCTGGAGTGCAACAAGGCTTATGCTATACATGTAGCATTGCAAAGCCTACTTGCACTCAAGAGATGGAATACACCGCCACCCATGCTATTCTGTAGATGAGGCCTAAAACAAACCAAGAACATGAACTTATGCATGAATATTATTATTACAATGAATACACTGTCTTACACAAAGGAATACCACACAATCCAGTGTAGACTGATTTCAAAAAGTCCTCCGTAGTGGAAGGGCAATTTTAACAAACATACAGGCCCAAATAAGCTTCATACAAAGTGTAAAAATTCCACAAAATTAATAAACATTCATATATGTTTAATAGGAATTAGGAGTATTGTAATTAAAAGTCAATTGTGTGGTTGTTTATTAACTTGTATTACTTTGTTATCAGGTGTTAAAAAATATTAATATTTGTCAACACATCCACCCATTTAGACTAGTCCCTGCTCATAGCAGTGACACAGACATACAGTACAGTTGCTGGTCATAATCCTTGCATGGGCAGTGCATGATGTCCATGCATGTTTTTTCCAGGTAATAGAAAATCATCATCAATAAAATTTTAATTAATGAAGCACCGAATTGTATCCTGTGGTTCATTAATTAAATTTTTGATGATTATTGCTGTAAACAATGTTTGAAAACTAATATCATTGCATCCGCAGAAATCCTGCCCACCCATGGAAAGTGACCAGTCCATGGCGGTCACTCTGTAGGCTTGGGGGCTGGAGGGGGCACATGCCCTCCCCAATTTCATTCATTCCCCCACCCTCCTCTCCTGTTAACCCGTATAATGAACATCCCAAAAGACATTTTAATATCTAGATATTTACACTACGCTGCAAGCGACGATTGCATGAATCGCCCAGGTCCGAGTTAAAAGAAAAGATTTAAACCTGTCCGATATTACGCCGACTGAGTTAGCAATAATTAAATCCAGTGAGGCATTTCAAGAGAAAAGGATTAGGTCATGTCGCATAATCTTGGAGATAATTGAGTAAAGGATTAGCGGTAATTAACTTCTGTACATCAACTCCACCTCAAGAAAACAAAGCAGTCTTATAGACACGTGCACATTTTATTCTGACAATTTCTGTCGACAATGTCACTTTGAAAATAACATTAATGAGCAATACATTACACTGACAATTCTTCTTGAATTTTTCAATCACCTCACGCTGAATTAACATACAGTTTTAAAATGTTGAGAACAAAATACGTCATCATAATATTATACGTCAAGTTAATGTTATAGCGAACTCAGTCTCAATTATTTCTATTCAAACTTCGTTGTGACGGTGTTGTTCATTTTAAATAGTTTAGGCTACACATTGGCCTTCAGTTCTCATTTTTCTGCGTGCGTGCGTGCATTGGAAAACAGTGGTTGGAGTCGGCTTCAGATTTTCGTTTTTTTCCCGTATTGAATCTTCTAATTATCGATGATATCACCATCACGTTGAATGCCAAAACAAACACAGATACTCGGCACAAGCTCGGAAATCGAAAAAAAAGGATATCTTTTAGTATTTTTGGATCGATGCTGTCGTGCCCTTATTAATTATGGGTTATGGAAGCACGGCAGCATAGAACGCATAGTGATAAATTTATCCAACTGTCCCGTTACAGCACATTGCCTTCATTTCTCAGTTTAAATTAGGTTAAATGGGCGTAATAAGAGCCTCCATTGTAAGTATGTACAAGAAAATGAACCAGTTCAATGTTGTTTCACAGGGCTCAGTGAACTCTTGGCATGGTTAAATTTCCTGCGGATTAGGCCTACTCCTGGAACAATTTGTTCCTTTCGATTTTTGGATCATGAAAAGTTAAACAGAATTCGTCAACTCGTCCTCAGTTTTCCAAAAATTACAGAACTTATCCAGTAAATTAGCCCAGACCTGATTTACTGAACTCGTTTTGTACATTCCGGAAGCCATCTATTTATCAACTCGGTTTGTGTGTGTGTGTGTGTGTGTGTGTGTGTGTGGGGGTGGGGGGGGGGGGGGGGGGGGGGGGGGGGGGGGGGGTAGGGATACGTCACCCAGGGCCTACCTAGGAACTTAGTAATGAGTACAGTACCATTAAATCTGTTGGATCGTTTTGGCGAGGCCATGAAGACCGTACGTTCTTCGAAACTCTCCACATGTGCTGGTGGATGGATGACAGGCGCATTCTGCACCGGGCATGCTGCTGAAACCAAGTTCCATTTAAAATAACCATTCCAAGAGAAATTAAAATTTTTTAGTAAATTTTGTTTCTTAACATAC
Organism: Pictodentalium vernedei; assembly: GCA_031216915.1. NCBI lineage: Eukaryota > Metazoa > Mollusca > Scaphopoda > Dentaliida > Dentaliidae > Pictodentalium > Pictodentalium vernedei. The sequence goes on from JAUFNR010000318.1 coordinate 35,559, forward strand.
CTACCACAATTGTTTACAATTGGCTGTAACATAAGTGCAAGCCCTACTTCGGAACTAACTCAAGCTTTTAGAATCTTTTCCAAACGAGTTGGAAAAGTACTAGAGTGCAAAAGCACGAAAAAGATCGAAAAAAGGGTCGAGCGAGACCAGCGCTCGAAATTACAGGTACTCTCTCTGCACACCTCTTGCGTTTACCGAGCGCATGCGCAACAGCCGTGACGTCAATTCCGTATTTCCGCCAACGAGAAGTTTGTGATTTAGTGGGGAGGCATCGATATCAAAGATATCCCCAAGGAGGGTGGGCCTCCGGTAAACAATTGTGGTAGGTATGTTAAGAAAAAAAATTTACTAAAAAATTTTAATTTCTTTTCAACCTACTCACAATTGTTTACAATTGGCTGAATAAACAATAGGAGGAGGTGAATCACATAACCAATACCAACAAGAGTAGCAGAACGAAAGCAAGGATAGCAGAGAACAAAAACGAAAACCTGTAATGAAGATAGAGAGAAGGCACCTGAAAAGAACAAGGCTGAGCGAAGCGCAACCTCGACAAAAACAATTTTAACGAGGGTGCACAACAGCCTGAGCAGCAACGAGAGGGCCTAAAGAATAAAGGTCCTCAGATTGCTGCTGAAGGTGGCGGAGATAAAAGGAGGAGAAGGTAGAAGCATTCCTCCAGTAAGCCGCATTCATAACATCACGAAGCGAAACAGAATTGGAGAACGCCCAGGATGTAGAAATGGCACGAACCTCGTGAGCATTAAGCCGGTTCGAAACAAGATCCGATGCAGACAAGCGAGAATAAGCCAGCTTGATTGCAAGACAGATCCACCTGGAAATAGAATGGGAAGAGATAGACTGCCTCTTAGAAATGAGAGACAGAAAGAATCTCTTCCGACCCCTCCTAATGAACTGAGTGCGAGTAATGTAAGTCTTGACCGCACGAACAGGACAAAGAAGAGGCCTCCGTCCATCTACAGCAGGGAGAGCCCGAATGCAGATGGGAGGAGGGTACCGAATCGGGGAGTTGATTCTTAGCCAGAAAAGAGCAATCAGTAGTGAATGTGACACTGTTAGCCTCATTTCGGAAGAAGGCAGAATCAACAGATAGCGCATGAAGCTCACTGACTCGACAGGCAGAAGCAAACGCTAGAAGAAAAGCCGTCTTATAGGTGAGAAAACGCATGTCGGTGTCAGATAAAGGCTCGAATGGCGCCCCCTCCAAACAGTGCAACACCCATGCCAAGTTCCACTTGGGTGTAAGACGCAAAACTCGAGGCCTCTTCAAAGAAAAGTGCCGAATAAGTTTGGAGAGGAAAAGATTACGACCAATACACCGCTTTCCCACATAAGAGCAGTGACCGTTGGGAGCGGGGAGAGCAGGAGAGTGGAAATTCACTCTCCACTTTTATATTTTACGAGAGTGAAAAATTTTAGGAGAGTAATTTTTAAAATAATGCCTCGGGCCAATTCGCCCCCAGGTGGAATTATTTATTTATTTATTTATTGGCGTTTAAGGTCACATACTTATGCACAATGGCTAATCGTGACCGTGACAGTTTTACGGGTGGAGGAAGCCGGAGTACCCGGAGAGAACCACCGAGCAACGACGAGCAGCTGTCAGCTCTCCAACATCGTAACTCTGAACTCTGCACCGCAGCACAGGCAGGGTTAGATTGGTTGAAGACATGCGCACCATCGACGTTCAGTACGCCTCAGTACACAGCATCATCGTGCCCCCATGTAGGCAATCGGGGTGAAGTGTCTTGCCCAAGGACACAACGCGGTTGCCGCAGGTGGGATTCGAACCGAGGACCTCTCGGCTTGCAGCCTGCACCTCTACCAACTGAGCCACCGCGCCCCCCCCCCAGGTGGAATAACGAGGATTGGTGGTGATTGCTGTTGAGAAATCAGTAGGCCTAATGACGCGCGATTTCCAAAATAATTGGTTTTATGACGTTTCGGCCTTGAGACGTTTCGGCCCTAAGAGGCCAAAACGTCTTAGAAATTGGGCCGAAACGTCTTCTCATTCGGTAATTCTTTTTTAGATGTGATTGTGTGGAGGGGTTAAAGTATGCTATCGTCAGTATCGGCGCATTTCGTTTGTCTCTTCAAGCATCGTGAAAGTGAAACTCGAAATGCACCCCTTCTCAGCAAACCTGTCGTCAGCGACCACCTGTCTTTAACGACCATTTTTGGCAAGTCCCAAGGGTGGTCGCTCATGACCAGGGGTCAGCCTGGCAGCTGATTTTAGGGAGAAGTGACTTCTCCCTTCAGAGACTTTAGGGAGAAGTCAGGACCCAGGAGGGAGAAGTCAGTGGACATGAAGGAGAAATCAGAAAAAAAAAAACATAAAACGTATATGACATCGTGACAAAATAAATGAACATAGAGGACACAATTGTGGAGAAAAAAATAAAAGTTTATACAAACACACACAAAACTAAGTCAAGATGGTTACATAACAGAATGTAGGTTAAAATCCCCCACCCCACCCTACAAAAAACTGTGTCGTTCATGGTTTCTGAATACCCCCTAACTCTTTGCCTAACAGTGATGACTAAGGTTACCGTGCAGTTGATTTTGTATTTGCCTCAACGATGTGGATTTGAAATTTAGTATGACCCATGGTGAGAGTGTTCTTCTCTGTAATAGAAGGTATATTCTTTTTAAAAAAATATTTAAAGTGTTTAAAATAAATTTCAAGTTCATATAAGAAGCTGGGTCATTCATGGTTTCTGAATACCCTAACTGAGTTGAAAAGCGTAGTTAAAAAAGTTTTCGATATCCTTCGTAAATTAAGCGTTATTAACAATTTGAGTTAATTAATTTCTTTGGTAAATGACAAAACATTTCAGTTGTCTCCCTTCCCGGCTGCGCTGGGTAAACTAATAATACACTGTTCAGAAAACTGACAATTTCTGCCAACCATCTTTCACTGACACGTGCGATTGGTGCTTTGAAGGTCTGCCATTCTTATCCATCCAAATGCCTGTGATTTCTAATGTAGCCTTATTACATTTATCCCCCTTCCAACAAACTTCACAAGTTTTCAAAGAAAAACATTCAATGCAAATTGCGGGGCGAATTTCAATGCAGCCAATTTTTCAGTGGAACAGAGCGTAACCGCAAGCAATTTCGATATGGACGAACTGTCTCCAATACATTTTTTTTGTTTTGAAACGATGGTTAACTTTAATAAATTCTAATTAACTTGATGCGTGTCTTGTGTGATTCGTTGTTGTCTGGTACTTTGTTTTTAAATAGCCATTTTGTGCTGGTTGCTATCAGTTGGGGCGAATTGTTCGAACGACTACGCCATTGCAATTCTTTTCAGAAATATAAAATTGGGCTAGTTTAGGCTATTTTCATAGACGTGTGACAGACTTTAACAGCAACCGTGTTTACTGTTTTTTGCGGAAGCGTGTGTTTTTAAAAAATAAAACATAAGGAAATACAGTAAACTGCCATGTCTCCCAAGGAAGTTTGGAAGGGCGACTTGAATTTCGCCCCCAATGTAAGCCAAGGCGACTTGAGGAATGACAAGGCGACTTCTTCGCCCAAGTCGCCCACTCGGCTAACCCCTGCTCATGACAGGTTCTTCTGTACTTTGCACTTCTCCGATGAAGGCTTTGAACACGACCGGAAGATAAACGTGCGCGACTAATTACTCGCGGTATACGAAAAAGCGGTGCGCGATGGTGCGCAGGCGCGATCGCTCGCCGTTCCCAACGGTCACTGTAAGAGAAAGTATCAGACACCATAGACCGATAGCCCTTAATCGTAAGAGGCTGGAGGCCCATGGAGTCAAAAAGAAAAACCAGAAAATCCGCAATTTGAGCGATTGACGGATCACGGTAATTCACATTGTGATCTGAACACCAGCGGCAGAAAACCTTCCACTTGGCGGCATAAGTCATTCCAGTGGAAGGTCGCCACGATGCAGAAATGCACTCCACTGATCGTCTCGAAAAACCTCTACGTCGGAGACTGGACCTGATAAAAGACAGGCGTGAAGGGACAGGCTAGCCAGGTTGTTGAGATACTTCCTGGGACGACCCTGTGAAAGAAGATCGCGACGTAGAGGTAGACGAATCGGTCGATCGGCCAATAGAGGCCGCAGCAGATTGATCCACACCCTCTGTGGAGACAGGGGTGTGATCAGAATGATCCTGCAACTGCAAGCACGAATCTTCGCTAAAACTTGAGGAAGAATCGGTGCAGGAGGAAAGGCATAGCCGACCCAACCTGTCCAGTCCAGAGACAGAGCGTCTACTGCAAATGCCAGAGGATCTGGACAAGGGGAGACAAAAGTCTCTACCTGATGATTCCAGCGAGTAGCGAAAAGGTCGACCTGAGGACGACCCCACTGCTCGCAAATCGCCTGAAACACCGACCGATGTAGCATCCATTCGGTTGGAAGGACACTGTCGCGTCGGGACAGGGAGTCTGCTAGGACGTTGAGACGCCCGGGAATGTGTCGAATGGACACCCGAGCGTTCACATCCCGCGCCAACAGAAGAAGATCCCGAGACAGCCGATACATGGGAATCGAATGTGTGCCTCCCTGATTCCGTATGTAGGCCACTACTGTCGAATTGTCCGAAAGAAGTAGGACAACATGGTCCGACAGGTGAGGGATCCAAAGCCGAAAACTCAACAGAAGAGCAAGGAGCTCCTTCTGGTTGATATGAAGGCCCACCTGCTCGCTGTCCCACTCTCCGTGAGTAGACAGACCGAGAGGATCCAACGTCGCACCCCAGCCCCGATCGCTGGCATCCGCAGTAAGGATGCGATCGGCCAAAGGAAGATCCAACGGAACACCCTGTGTCAGCCAGGGAATATCTGCCCAAGTGCGGAGGTGACAAAGCAGAGACCGAGGAATAGTGAGTTCCAGGTCCAGCGGATCTACATTCGGACGCCAATGATCCAATAGGAAGTGTTGGAGAGGTCGGACAAACAAGCGACCGAGCGGAATGAGATCTGTCACCGAACCGCAAAGGCCCAGCATCCGAAGGAAAGTCCTGGCCGAGACCGAGGAAGATTGAAGCAGGTCCCGAGTCAAGGCGGAAAGAATCGTCGCCCGAGCCTGGGGGACCGACACTACATTGTGAAGAGTGTCGAAATCCATCCCCAAATGACGGAATCGCTGAGAAGGAAGAAGATCCGACTTCTCGCGATTGACTCTGAAACCCAGCGACGCTAGCAGGCAAAGAAACTGTCGGACATCGAACTCCAGAACAGCAGCATCGTGGTGCCATTGGAGGATGTCGTCTAGGTACGCTGACGAAGTCACTGCCGACTGTGTGCGATGGAAAGCAAGCACATGTGACATCAGTCGGGTGAAGGCCCAAGGAGCCAGGTTCAAAACGAACGGGAGAGCTCTGAATTGAAAAACTCGATCCCGAAACGAGAACCGAAGGTATTTCCGTGACGCCAGATGAATGGGTACATGGAAGTAGGCATCCTTCAGGTCGATACTGGCCGCAAAATCGCCCTGATGAACTGAACGTCGAACCGACCGGAAAGTCTCCATACTGAAACGAGGAGCAATTATGTACTCGTTCAGGGTACTCAGATCGATGACAGGACGATATTGGCCGTTTTTCTTCGGGCACCAAGAAAAGTCTCGAGTAAAACCCCGGTGAAAGGGTGTTCCTGACCACCTCGATCGCCCCTTTGGTGAGGAGATTGTCGATCTCCTGCACCAGAAGGTCCCGACGCAGAGAATCTGAAGGGACCTGAGTCGGAAGGGGGCACCAGAGATAAACTGGGGGTGCCGATGGAAGGACAGTCGCAGACCGGAATGAATGACGTCGAGGACCCAAGAGTCCGACGTTATCTCTGTCCAACTGTCGTAAAACAGCGACAGCCTTCCCCCGACTGGAGGCGAATCGAGGTGAGAACCTTCACTTGCGGCCTCAACGAGGCCCCCGAGAGGAGAAACCACCTCGGGAAGTGACAGAGTCCTGAGACTTTCCAGCCTGAGGCTGCCAGCGGGCCTGGCCACGTCGGCGCTTCTTATGAGCAGAAGGAGCAGACGGAGCCGAAGGCGTAGCCGACGTCGCCGACGAGGCAGACGCAGCAGCACGCTTGGCGGGCCTGGAACGACCCCCACCCGCAGCAGCAGGTGGGGTCAAGCTGTCTCAGCAAAAGCTGGTCCTTCGAATGACGAAGAACTTCGCCACGAACAGCTTCCACGGAACCATGGAACTGAGGTCCCACCAAAGAGGCAGACCTCAGAACAGCACGTTGCTCAGAAGGGAGGGATGGTGAAGAATCCAAAACCGCATCCCGGCGTGCCAGCTCCAAATTAGCCGTGTTACAGGCATGAGCGTGAGTCAAGTTCATAAGAGCCTGTGACAAAACGCGAAAAGGCGCCTGAGCGTCATCAAACTCCCCTGGTGGAAAATATTCAGCCAGAGCAGCGACGACATGGTCCGCGAGAGACAACATACCCAGCATCTCTCGGGACAGGCCCCACCATAGACTCAACTACCGACATCGGGAGAACTGCCGACTTAGGCTTAGTCAACCCGAGGGAAGAAGAATCCTCATCCACACTAGTCATCCCTTGGAAGACTGGTGGAGAGACGGAATCGTACACACGAAACCGCGATGGAGGCAGAAAGGCATCAGCTCTAGAAAAGAAGGAACCCTTAAGGGCCTTAGAACGCATTTTGGCGTCTAAGCCCTGGAAGGACTCAACCACCTGAGCCGATTGCAGAGGACGCAAAGCCCCGGAGCTAGAAGGCTCAACAGGGTTACGGCGCTCCACAGTGGACCGCCGGCCGGACGGTCACAGAAGGTTGGTCGGAAGGTTTGAACGTCCGGCAATAGGCCAAAGACGAAATCCAAAGCCTGCCCCAAGACTGACGAGGGGGGCCCATCACCTTCAAGATACTCGTCATCCTCCGTAGCAGAGGAGACGTAGCCCAACTCGGGCTGACCAGCAGAAACCTCCTGTGAATACTGTGCAGTATCCAAGGGGCCAGGCGAGACATCTCGGCGACCGACCAAAGGAGGTTGTGCCTCAGGAGGCACAGGGAGGCCAACTTGAGGGTTGCCAGAAAGCAACCGGTGTGAGCGCCAAAACGGCCTGGCACAGGTCACCCCTGAGAATCCGTCGCAGCAGAATCGTCCGACGGAGTGTCCTCCCAATGGACCCTTCTGGTAGAAGAACCCAAATCCTCAGAAGAGACCGACGGCGAACGTCGATCGGCAGACAGAATAGGAGCACGGTGAGAAGACACTGGAGGATAGTCCCGATTGTGACGCCCAGAGGCCATCACTGACCTCTGCGAAACAGAAGGCCCTGCCTGCAAATCCTCTAAAGAGACCCGACGGCACACGTCGATCGGTAGCTGGACCTAGGACACGGTGGAGAAGACACCGGAGGATTGTCCCAAGAATGACAGAAACCTGTCATTGGCCTCTGCGCAGCAGACGGCCCCAACTGCCTATCCTCTGAGACCGACGGCAAGCATCGATCGACACCCAGACTCGGAACACAGTGAGGAATCACCGGAGGAAGGTTCCGAGAGTGACAGCTAACAGGGGCTGTCACCGACCGCTGCCGAACAGCAGGCCCTGGATGCCAACGTCCCAACACCATCCCGCTAGGCGGCACACTAGGAGGCGAAGGTGGAACAATAAACGATTCACTCGAGGGACGAGGAATCACTGCCGAAGCGACCGGCCGGCTCAACCGACTAGGAGCAAACCTAGCCAGATGAGACGGAGCAGACAGCAAACCCGCACAGCCTCGCCGCGAGGCTGGGGAGGCTGAGAACACACAGACACACCAGCAGATACAGCCTCGGTCCCCCGAGACTGTAGACCATCCCCAGAGGAGATGGAAGAGCCACCATCAGACAGAATAGGATCTGGAGTAGCAACCTCCTCAACAACGGTCGACGGTGTAGGAGGCAGATCGGAGAGGGGTTACCGAGCTGACCTCGGAAAAGCTCTCAACGAAAACAGACGCCTCAATAGTGACATCAGAAGACAAAGAGACCACGGTATCCTCGTCAGGTATCACTGAACTAACACCGCCAACAGTTTGCAGAGGAACTTGCCACAGAAGTCAGATCCGAATCCTGTGTGACAGAGTCACCACGTGCACCAGCAGAAATGTCTGCTACGGCACGGCTACCCTTACCCCGGAGAACGAGGGGTTCTAGCTCTGGAAAGAACCACCTTGTTCACAGAAGCCCAAAATTTAGAGGACCAAACCCCACAGATACCACATGATTGGGCCTGAGTGCAATTGTTGCAAGTGACACATGTGGCATGAGAATCGTCCACATGTTTCACCTGCAAACAAGAGGTACAAGGAATAGTCTTAGGCATGATATCAAAACAATAATCAAGCTTCCCGCCGACGGAAAACAGTACTAAGGTCGTGTTCACACATGGGGGAAAGACAAGATAAAGTGTGAAGAGAACAGCAATAAAAATACAAATTAACATTAAATAATAATAATAATTTGGTAGCTTGATAAAAGGATACAATCCAGTAGCACACTAAATATGAAGAATAAGTTGTTCACGAAGAATACATAGCATAATTAGCACGAGTCACAAAAATTTCCGACCATGTACAATGGCGGAAAATAAAGGAATTGACGTCACGGTTGTTGCGCATGCGCTCGGTAAACGCAAGAGGTGTGCAGAGAGAGTACCTGTAATTTCGAGCGCTGGTCTCGCTCGACCCTTTTTTCGATCTTTTTCGTGCTTTTGCACTCCAGTACTTTTCCAACTCATTTGGAAAAGTTTCTAAAAGCTTGAGTTAGTTCCGAAGTAGGGCTTGCACTTAAGTTACAGCCAATTGTAAACAATTGTGAGTAGGTTGAAAAGAAACCTTAGAGGAGTACATACACACACCATGATTTAAATAAATGCATATCATTGTCAGGAAACCTTGAAAGCAACGAGTGCTGATCTACAGATGTAGACATTTATTTACTGCACCAAAGAGATTACGGAGTGGGATGAGCATACTGAAACTTACTCCACAGGCTTATTGTCGAGAGGGCTGCAATACTCTTTTTAAATAATTTGAAAAAAAATATTTCGTGAGGGCATTTCTGTGGTGTAGCCGGGGGGGGGGGGGGGGGGGGGGGGGGGGGGGTGATGTGGTCCAATTATTGATGCTTTTGTCTCAAATTTCACGTTTGTTTCAGGGGCATACCTCTTGTGTTCGCCCCCATCTCGCCGCTATACATGTATGAATTGGGTAAAAGGCTCAAACACGTTATTCTTGCCGATGGGCTCCTCTTCCCTCACCACGCTCTCGCCAAATCCTTGCACTCGAAATAAGCGTTTGTATTAAGATGCAAAGGAATTTCAATATTCAAATGCGTCATGAATCAGAAAAAGGTAAGGCTGCTATTGAATGTGATGAGATAAAATCATGTCACTGTGAGTACACTGAACTGAAGGAATGCAGAGTGTCGGGAAACAATACACAAGTCGGGAATGGATTAATTGACGCCATTCTCAAAATATTTAATTCAATTTCATGAATACTTAATTACTTTTCGGGGTGCATTGTGAGATCAGAGCATTGTTTTTGTAAACATTAACTTCAAAAGGCCTGCACAATAAAACGAAGCTGATTGATTTGTATGCCCGGCACTTAATCCAATTTCGGTGAGTGTCTAATTGCCACCAGTTTAATTACAAAACAAACTACCGTAATTAAGCACCTGTGAAAACACGAAATGGGGACGGTTACTGCTAGTCTAAGAGTGCCTTTTCCATTGTTTTTTTTGTTTTTTATCTTCAGGAACTACCCACTATTTGAATGGCAGAACTACCCACTATTTGAATGAAATATTTTAATGCACAATATACCGGGGGTACCGAAGCCTTTATTAAGTGGTAAATGACATCCGACGGAGCTAAGTGTATTACGGCATCAAGTCATTCAAGAAATCACTGAGGCGATGAATAGAAAGTATTTTTTCTGTCAAATTGTAAACTTCAGGGCATTCAATGTCCAGAGTTTGGGGAATGGCACAATAGAGAGCGGAGAAGTGAAATGGGGTATTGAGAGTTGGTGGAAGGGACAATTGATGCATAACTATGTTCTTTTCGGAGGGGGGGGGGGGGGGGAAACAACGGCTGCGAAGTAGAAAACATGTAAAACTAAACCAGTACCAATTTACAGACCTTCCTCTGTCTAGCTTGTCCTGTACAGTTCAAAAGAGGGAATTAAATTTCAAGCACGGTGTCAATTGGCAGCATGTTAGGAGCTTGTAATGCCTTTAGTTCTAGTTTCTCAGAATATGATCGGTGGCTGAAATGGCTTCCAGTGGTAGTTTCGACCTATGTGTTTTACCCGCCACGTTTTCGTGTTGAGTTTTCAAAAATATCGGGTACACAATGTCCCAGGGTAAATTGAAACGTCTCGGACTC